>JXSR01S014242.1:20726-32732 GCA_000969725.1 Ophiothrix spiculata | reverse complement strand
TGTCTTTGTAAACACAACTTATGCATCATTACTGGTGGTGAAGGAACCATCAAAAGGCTCTTGTCTTTGTAAACACAACTTATGCATCATTACTGCTGCACGCATGAAAACAAGCGCCTCCTCTTGATCCATTTGTAACTTATGTGTTCTGGCGAGTTCATCAACCACTTTCATCTTGTGAGATATGTATACGTCCTTCCTCCCTTTACTCTCCTTGGAAGGAAAATTCTGCCCATTCAGGTAGGAATTTAAGAAGATGGTTCTTGAATCTAGTTGAGTGGGGCTCTTTGCTAGAGCATGGGTTACCTTGATCGGTCATAAGATTCCGATACATCTCGCGCAGTTCTGAAAGTTTGAATATGGTGTTGTCAGATAGTTCTATCAAGGCTATAATTTGAGCGCATATGATGGGATCAAATGGCGGAGGCGCAGGTCCTGCTAAATCCCTTCGCTCAGCAGCGTGTGCAGAGTCTCGCAAGCGTACATAACACAGACGGTGATAATATGCATCAGCCGCATGTGCGTCAGATGCTGCAGCAACCAGTCTACCTAGTAATTTAAAGTTTTTGCTAGTTTTGGCCCAACTCTTTAGGTTTGCATCAACAGCATTAGTTGCTACTTTGTGGAGGCAAATTTCGTCTGCCTTTTCACATATTATACAAAACATTGGATTAACAAGAGGTTGGAATGTTCCAGATGACCGAAATTTTTTGGACTGTTTGGAGGACCATCAGCTTCTTTGTCTAGCTTCTCTTTTGCTCGTTTAACACGAGAACTACTACAGTAACTCCTGCATTTTTTGTGATATTTAGCTTGATGTAATTTAAGAGTTGCTGCAATACCTGAGCCATCATTTAACCAATGTTAACTGACTGCTTGTAACATTGATACCTGAAGGAAGTTTGTTGGCATTGATTGCATTCCAGGCAATTAGATCTTTCTCAAGTGATATAAATCCTTGTTCCTTGGGAGTTTGTAAGGCTTCTTCAGGGTTGTCTAATTGACTAAGGCAACAGAGTTCCCAATTTAGAGGCTCCAGAGAAGCCATGGCTATAATTACTATAGAATATAATATAACATGAACTTTCATCATAGACTAAATTTATGCTTTTTGTCTTGAATCTGTGAGAATCTTGACTTTGACTTGAATCTTTCAAAATCTTCACTTTAGGATGAATTCTTGATAAGCTTGACTTTAACTTGAATCCTTGAGAGTCTTGACTTGGCTTGAATCTTTGAAAACCTTTACCTTTGACTTGAATCGTTGAAAATCTCAACTTTGATCTGAATCTTTGAAAATCTTGAAATTTACTTGAAACATTGAAAATCTTCACTTTAACTTGTTGATGCCTTGAAAATCTTGACTTTGACTTGAATCTTTACCTTTCCTGTAAAATATTCAAAATAAAACACAAAACAAGAAGTAGAAAAAAAAGGTTAAACATTAATAATATTTCAATTTTTAGCACTTCTACATGGACTTTTTTTTTTATAGTTGATAAGGTCATAATTTTGATGGCGGCCATTTTGGATTTGTCCAATATGATGGCTCCAGAGAGCGCAAATTTTGGCGCCCATCAAAAGATCGCATTGAAATGTATTCTCTGATCAAAAACCCATAAACAATGGCACCAATTATGCATTATAGCTAATTTATAATTACAGTAGCAATTATAGTTGTAATTTTTATGGCGGCCATTTTGGATTTGCTCATTATGGCGGCGCCAGGGGGCGCTATTTTTGGCGCCCTCAAAAAATCGGAATGGTATGGTCTGAGCAACATCTGGACCAAATTTGGTGCTATTGGAAGAAAATGCGCCAAACAAATCCTATACTGCCCTACCATCTCTCACTAGTTTAAGTTTCCTCATTATTTATAATGAGTTAACATTATACTTAGTATGACATGCTTTTTAATTGCAAGCATTTTACTATCTGCTAACTACTTTTTAATACACGTTGTACTTTGTACGCATACAGGAACAGCAATAGGAAATAATTCATTACAACACCATGTTGTATGTCATCAATTTACATCGCACCAATTATCCCCTGGCTTATTCTGTCTTGTTATGCATGTCAGCCCCGACAAACTCAAACTTTCAAACAAATAACAGGACAATACTTCAACAACAACAAAGTAGTTTCGTTCAAAAATAAGTTAATTTTATTAACTTTTTACAAACACATAAATACAATTGACCTGATTACATACACATTATATCAGTTGCACATTTCAAAGAGTCGTCTTTTCACGTTACTCCAAAAGCAATATTGAATTCTATAAAACTCTTACACACAATTCCTCGCACACACACCCCTACACCCACGCCCACACAACCACCTTTCTATACTCTATAAACCTTGAAGTATGCAACAAGTAGCCGATTAACGCACATAAACCAATATGATCATATACTTTAAAATCTCGATATAGTGCACCTCATGTTCCTTACCACAATACCAACAGGTCTACATCACTAATCAGATGTTTAAATGAAAGTTACATATGTTATATATCAGACACAGGCAATCAATTTCATATCTTATAAACCATATAAAAAATATGGCACAAAATGGCAACTGGGAAAAGGGGCACTATATTGAGATTTTAAAGTATACGATGAAGTAAACTAGTCCATATTATTCGAATCATACCTATGTATCAAATGTTGCTGAATATTCAAATGAACTTACATGTATTTTCAATGTTTGTCCGTGTGGTAGCAACAACATTAGTAAAAAAATACCAAAATCATGTACTATTCATGTTCAAATATATTAATACGCAGTGATTTGATCTTAATCAACCCTAATCAATCATGACTAGTCTCTTACACAATACAAATCTACCAATTCACAATGTTGTAGAATACAAGGGATAAGCTATGGATCTCGTTATAAAATCTGATTAATTGTTTCATACTTCAAGCTTTATAGACTATATATAATACATGCTCACCTCATCGAACCGCATACACCTTAATATACACCCTACCACATAAATCTCGTATTTGAATTACATTCAAGATTATCCTTCTTTATGTAATGCCTTTTAAAATAATAAATAATAAATTAAGTGTAAAATAATCTAACTTGCTTAAAGGATTATGCTGGAGTAAACTACGTAGAACATGATGTTGATAGCAATTTTTGTCGCAAATACTGGATGTTTTCTTCAAAACTGATAACAGCTTCATTGTGTTACGTTCTCGATGTTTGGGATGAGCTGACCAATAAAGATTTTTTTTTTCAAGATACTTGAAAGGAAATTCCATGATCATTTCAGATAGATTTGAACCAAAATCTGCCTTCGTGAGAAAATGTAAATGTCGCAGACTACAGTCACTTATCGTTATTGTAGCCATATTACACCCTTCTTTTAGAGAACGTTGCAAAAAGCAAGTAGCTGGGGTCGATTACACCTACCTAATATGGTATACGCCATTTCGATTAAGATCAAAATGCATTGTGGGTTAAAATTACGTTTTGGACAGAATATACATTTACCACTCTACAAATGGACTTTGACTCTTTATTTTTTTTAAATTTATTTGTTTTGGTGATATCATTTGCAAGAAACACCACTGAAAAAAATTTAGGTAGTTTAAGTAAGTCTTTGATGGTTATTATAATATTTTAGAGTATTCGTCACATTCAAAAACATTTCAGATGAACTAAAAGTGAATTTTGAAAGTGCACTTCAATCGTGTCCATTGAAATACTGCAAACGGGCAATGCAGTATATCCCTCACGTTTTTACCCATAATGCATTATGATCTGAATTATCGAAATTGCTTTTTGACAGCGTATTATCAGGTGGCCGTGCCTTCAAAAATATAATACTCTCCTCATTCAAAATGTCTGCAATATTATTTTCGTCTAGAAATCCAGAACCACTGGTAATATTTTTGTGATTATAAGGAAAATGTTGAGGTATACTAAGACTCGATGCTGTTAAAAAATTGTAACTCCAATATTGGTGAACAAAATTTAATACAATGGCTAAGACAAACTAATGTCCTGTCCAGTATATTCATAACAGTCTACCATAATTGGTTTAGAACCATTATCAGTGAGCCTAGTACGACTCCTAGTAATGTCGGTGTTGTTGATGTTGCACCATTTTCGCCATCTCCATTACTGTTTCCATTGTCCCCGAGTGCATCTGGGGAGCACCCTAAGAAGTCCACACCGAATGATTTAGGATATCCAGGTTGTACACTTCTTAGGACATCGCTGTACATGTAGTACTGTGAACCCTTTACAAATATAGGAACACCTGTACAAAAAGCAAAATTAAAGAAATTATTATAAGACTAAAATAATGCAACAGTTAAGAGCAAATATAACATGCAAATGTTTGCTTTAATTTTGAAAACCATAGTCACCTCAAAGTCATTATTATATGGTGTTAGATAAGGTACCATTTGAATATGCATGGTCTTGGATATAGAGATATGGTGGCTAATGCTCTCGGATAGGATATTGTTTCACGCATTTTTGGTCTCACATTGTGTCACCTTCAGAACCCATGGCACTCGGGTGGTTACCCTGGCGCATGTGTAGGATAACCCCCTTGCGGAAATCAAGTTGGTTCACCTTGTAGTGTTTTAATTACTTAAATAACAGTGTAATCTTAACTTACCATCTTTGTAACGGAAGGCAGCATTAAGGTTACTTGGAACCCCTGGGAAAATGTCTTTTATTGGATAAGGCCAATCTGCATCCATGGTGTTGGTCGGGTCGTCATAACGCCATACTTGGTCTCCTTTAAAGAAGTATGTTTTTTGGTATTCATTGTAAGTGAGTGTAGCATCAATATTGCTAGGTAGTTGTGCGTCGAGTTCCTTGATGGACTTAGGGAAGCCTGTGAGTGCATTGAGACCATTATACTCCCAGTATTGATCACCTGAAAATTAACAGAAGCAATTAAAATATTGGTAAAGTTCAATTCATATTGTCACCTTTAGAAATGATGAAGACACATCCATAAGGAAAAAAAGAACTCTGTCTCAGGTTCCTTAGGCCCAAAACCCTAAGTGCTACGCGTTTTGTTTTGTTTTTTGTTTTTTAGTATTAAAGGCTATGCGCACGCAGAAATATTTTTTTTATTACGTTGTTGTTTTTTTAGGCTGCTTCGCGGCCGAATTTTTCCCTTTTTTTCTCTCGATGTAAGAAAAAAATAAAAAAGCAAAAAATCTCCTGAAAACCTTAAAAAAAAGAAATGCGGTAAAATTCGAATGTTAAACCCAATGCGCGCGGGAAGCTGAGACAGAGTTCTTTTTTTTCTTTGGCCTAAGATACACTTCAACAGCGGCACACTACATAAACAAAATACGCTGGTATTTAGGTTTTTAAAGTCTTCTTTTGACAGTCTAAAAAATCACAGCCTCATTAATATTCATATGGCGCTGCAGCAAGATAATTGATCAAATCTCTGAAAGCACAACTTTACCATTTAGAATTTCCATCATAGCGCAAAACTATTTAAAATTCTAAATTGTCGATTTCAAAGATGGATATTGTTTACTTGTATTTCAAACAGATATTTTTGATAATTTCGAAATTTCTAGATTAATGATTCAGATTCAGATTCAGATATATTTTATTTGTAATGTATCGCGGCTAAAAAGCCGAATTGAACATACAAAATTACATGAAATACTATACAAATACAAGGAAAACAAGAAAAAAGAATATTAAAGGCAGTGCAGAAGTGCTAGTCCAAAATATTGCAGAAAAAATATAAAATGTGTCAGATTTTGACTCTACAAGTTTGATCAAATTAATCTTCAGCGTGTGTATTATTCATTCCAGCTAATTATGAATTAAAACAAATTCCCACTAAACTATATTTGTTATGTAACTTACCTTTGAAGAATAGAATTCTTTGGTCATGGTAGCGTTCATACGCGGCGTCGATATTTGGAGGCAATTCATACCAAAAGTACTTTGATTCATCTCCGTCAATAGGTGTCAGTAGTTGTTTAGGTGTTCGGATTCTCCAATAACGATCATTCTGTAAATAAAGACACATTAGGTCGATGATTAACTGAATGAAACAAAATGTTTCGTTGCATTATGAGGCATACGATTTGATTTGATTTTAAAATATTTGTTGCTATAATTGGTATCTAGCTATTTGGAGTTTCGGGGGAAAAATAAACAGATTCTAAACTATGTATTTTTAAATTCTTATGATTATAGCCTCAAGCGCACAGTTTTTCATTTCTGAGAAGTTGTGATAAATCACTGCTGATTTATAAAGCACGTACTTCATTCCGATATGTTGATTTTGTGATAAAGTAGAACACTATTCACGCTATGTCGGAATTTTAAAATACATTTGTACAATTCATAATAGCGCATGTTAGGTAAGGCTGGAGGAATTGATATCACATTTTAAAGCATCATTGTATATAAATAAACATGATAACCAGCAGATTTCAAATTCTGCTATAAATATTACCTTGAATGCAAATAATTCTGTTCGGATGTAACCAATTGCATTAAAATCCAGCGCATTACAGCCGGTAGTAGGTGGTTTGGTAGGAACGCCTGGTTTAGGTGTGGTGGCACGGGGCTCTTCTCCTCCTCCTCCTCCTCCTCCGCCTCCACCTCCTCCAGTGGAGGGTGGTGATCCTACAAACAATACAGAATATATTATCAAAACTAGGTATTAAGAGTCTGCAAACTCTCAAGTTAACACGAAGTCCCGATTTTCTTTTCTTCTTTTAAGTGTTGTTCGCTTTACATATTATTTTGGTGGATACAAAATTCAATGTACTGATTATGATAGAGTAAAGTAAGTTTGAACTATTCGTCATGACAGAGAGATAATGTTCCTGACACTTCCTTATTAGTTTTACTATGGGTTATCAAATATAATATACATGTAGTCTTACCGTAAAGTAGCTGAATCCCAAGGGTATCATCGTAGGGAAGCATATAGTCTTTGACATATCCTTGGTAAAAAGGTTGCATTAATGCTCCCGTAACATCAGAATGTGCCAAGCCGAGGGCGTGTCCTATCTCATGCGCAGCTACCTGGAATAAGTTGATACCTGCAAGGACATAAGGAAGAATTTTGTAATTATCATATCAAGTAGGGAAGAACATTTTAAGAAAAACAAATAATTATGATACACATGTTTATATAGTTTTGGAGCCATTGTTTATATTTTTTCAGGTTCATACTTTTCCAAATACTGTATCATTATAATACAAACATTATTGTACAGTCTTCTCATTTTCAGAATATATTGAGCAAACTCTTACTCAAAAATGAGTTGTGTCCTTCAACATCAATTGCATACGGGTACTGTTATAACAAATTGAAAACTTGTATATACAAAATGAATTTGAGAAATGGAAACTAAGTTTTAAAAAGAATGAAATATAGTCAATGTGTTGATTGTATATACTATATTGAATGAACATGATTGAATCATTTTTGCTGAAATTTAAATCTAAATAGAAGTATAGATCATTTACGGTATACCGTACATGATCTATACTTCTATAGATCATGTACGGTATACAAAATTTGATGTCAAGATTACTTTGATTTATTAGTGTTAATGAAGTATACTCAGATCTATGTAAATTCAATATCGTACCGTCTGTTGTTCCTAGAGTGTAGGGTTCTGAATCGTCGAAGTGAACATCTCCATCCAAGTCTCCAAAGCCACTCATGGGTGGATATGCATGGGCTAGTGTGTAGCCCGGTCCATCAAATGGGTACTGGTCGCCGTGGTGGTAAGGGCCGAATTTCAAATAGATATCTGCATATCCAGATGTCTTTTCTTCAAACACTAAAGGTGTGATGTCACTCCAAATTTTAAAAGCTGCTCTGATTGCGTTATTGCTTTCAATTCCTGATATACGACCACTACCAGCAGCATTTAGAATTCTGATGTTGCAGAAATAAAATCAAAATTAGAAGTAATTTTAAAAAAAACGCACGAGTTTACATGTGAAAAAAATCAAATGATGATACGTGAATATTTCAAAATAACAACAGTAAAAATTAGAGAAAGTATGTTTACAATGTTTTACCAGACACACTGTTACATTCCCTGATCTTACGAGATAACTCATTCCACATGCGAAGAGCAACATAACAGAAAGTTGCGTTCCGCAGCTTTCAAGCAACCTTAATTCCAACAGCTTTGAAAAACTCCTCTTTTTTGGCTAATATGTGTCATTTCTGCTAAAATTTGCCTTAATTTTTTTCTACGCGCGAAGCGCGTAAAAAAATTTGCGTTCTATGCAGTAATACTTGCTTATTTAAGCTAAAAAGTACCGAAATCTTAAGGGCGCGCGGCGCAAAAAATTTAGGCAAAAATTGGCTAATTTCAGCAGTGTTTCCCCTGTTGTTGGTCCAATTATTTTTCATGTAGTGGCGATTTGGCGCCCCCTAGAGGTGGCGCCCGGGGCAACTTGCCCCCCTTTGCCCTCCCCTAGCTACGCCCCTGGGCCCAATTGATACAAAATTGTGTGATCAGTTCCATGGGACGGATAATGTTCCATATGGGCCTGTGGTGTTGTCTCAGATTATAGGTTTACGTTACTATATCTAGTCACAAATATATCTTATAGATTTAGTGGTAACCTCACCTGTAGGTTAGGGTAGTCTTCTCCCATACTCCACCAGTGTGTGCGTATCTCTTCTGCAAAGCGCCCCCTAACGCTTGGTTCTTGTCTGATACCCCTGCCGGATCCGGTACGCCGCATCTGGGCGTCTCCATCAATGCCACTGTTGCCGCGTCGAATTCTCCCGTCTGGGGAACGTTACCGTATTTCTGTAATCTGAATACTGCTGCTTCGATATCAAAAACTTTTAATAGGGAATCTTCTTGGTCTGTGGCTTTGGGCAAATAGCCGAATTTTCTTAGATATTCCTGAAAAAATTCATACGGAAAAAACATGTGGTAATGGTTGTGTATTTTATTTCTTGTTAGATATAAATAGCTTTTTTACATTTCTTTTCGAGATATCACCGTAAAAGCGCAAAGTTCGTGACTCAGACACGGCACAGATTCAGCATCTTTTGGAGTTTATGCCAATGTTACGTCAGGTTTGCACTCAACATAATAATACTTTCTTCTAGCTGAAAATGCAAAGGCTGTTTCTGCCAATATAAAACAATGGGATAAAAAACTTCGCATTCTCGACTTTAAAGTTGTTGAAAATATCACCAAGTGATTCTTAAGGCTAAACGTGTAATCTGCTCTTATTTAATACATGAATTGGATATAGCTACTGCTTTGACAACATTTCTGATTGTTTATTTTCTTTACATTGAACTAGGGTTCAGTTTCCTCAGCGGGATGTTAAAAGTTCAAATTTGTTGTGGTTGGTTGTCGGGTAGAATGACAACACCAGACATGAGTCATTTTCCAATCCATTTCATCATTACTGCTGTGATCATGGCCTTGGAGAGATGACCTTGTTAGACTGGGGCTATTGTTTTAAAAGCCAAACCTGGAAATCGCTGTTAGTAAAGGGGAACGTTTTACATTTCTTACAAGACATTGGTGTGTTTAGGCCAAAAAAAAATAAATTGTTTGGTTGTCCTCCACAACTACTAGTATTTTTGAGCAAGTGCGGGCGGGCAGATTTTTTTGTTGATTTTTTTTTCAAATGTAAATCAAAGCTACACCAAATTGAAGCTTCTATAAAGATGCAAATAAGTCTGCTGTACCGAAAAATCTTTTTATACAAGTTAAAAAACAGTATTAAAATGTAAGCAAAATGAAAACAACAACTTAACAAATATTTTCAGAAGATTAAGATTCTCAAAGAAAAAAACCCTTTTTTCGGAAATCTGAAAATTAGGCGCAGTATACTTTTGTACAGTAAGTTTCGAAAAATAGGGGCGGACGGTGGAGGACAACCAAGCAACTTTTTTTTTTTGGCTTTATGAATATCTGTAATCCATTTTTTACATTCTCGCTGAATGTGGAAACAATTGTTTCGGTGTTGTAAACACTTGATTAGAGATTATAATTCTAATGCGGTCGTTATGGGTTTATTTTTCCCCATTTACAAAAATCACCTAAAATCATCAAAAATGCTGAAATTAAGGTCGTTATGAGACGAAACTCTTCGATTTTGATTGATGACAATTGGGGTATTGCAAAGTATCTGATCAAGATCCAGGTCCATATTTCACAGACATTCAAATTGTTAAGCTGAAATGACAAAAAGAATTGAACGCACGTGGCAAGATACAAACTTATCTAGCGAAATAATATCCGACAGTAATATTTAGCTTTAGTACTTTAATACCCAGTTTGATCATAAACGCTATTTATCACCGCATGAGAGTTTATTTTTATCACAAAACTTATTTTTAAAAGTAGAAAGGACGCAAATATTAACCAGCAATTTGATAAATTTATATTAGCCTGACCACATTTGTCAGCTTGTTAGTAATACTGTATGTTTGTTTATTAGGCTGGTAAGGAAAAGACTAATCATTTAATCCAATACTGTAACTCGTGGTGATTAATAGCAATAAAAGACGGAATGGATTACGTAAGCTGGGTATGCAGAGGGATTTTCGAGCCGGTTTGATTTGTTATGTATGCTAATTAAACTGTGATAACACTTGTACAGACCTCATGTATACAAGTATGGATACAGATTGTTACTAAGTAAAAGCAGAATATTTTTTCCCAATTTCAATATCATTATATGAAGTATTCGTATTTCAAAAGTTTAATGGTGCATTTAATCATTTACACGGTACAACTGAAATCCCGACTTAAAGCGATATGATGTTTGATAAAATAAACATTTGGACATATATTTTAAAGGAGCATGGACCTTTTTTCAAAATGTAGTTTCACTTGCATACTTTAAATGACTGTGGGGGTGTAGTCCCATTCTGGAGGTGCCGTATATGTAAGGATCAAAGGACCCCCTTTTTCTGCATCTCAGTCACCCAAAGACCCATTTTTTTTTATATATAATTGCATGTGCTCTCAACCAAAAAACCCTTAACTTTTTATATTTTTCTCTCACCGAATGCCGAAAATCATGCTCTCACCCAAACACCCCTCATTTTTAGACAAATAAGACCTCATAATTTTGTATTTTTCTCTCACTGAATGCCAAAAATCATGCTCTCACTCAATGACCCCTCATTTTTTGAGTTCCTGGTCTCATCGAATGCCCCAGGCTGTCAGAGCACAGGCCGCACACCCGTATCCATTTAAAATATGCACCCCCCCCCCACCCCCGGCGTTTACAGTTTTAAATTTGCGCTAAATTTGTCTAACGATTTTGATTTTCCTAGCACTTTGTAATTTCAGAGCTTCGTACAAGTTCAAGCTCAGTCTACATCGAATACCTTGATGAGTATTTTTCCTCTTCAGCCACATACTAAATAGTACTCTTAATCATTAAAGACAAAAACCTGCCAACTTGAATAGTTTAATGTTCACTGAATCCGTCCATCGCAGGTAAAGTATCAATTCAATTATAGCATGGCTCGGAATAGATAATTAAATGTTTTTCGTGAAGAAAGCATTTTTAATCTGTTTGATTCTTCCTCGTTTCAAGTAAGTTATTATTCGCTTTCAAATCGGTGTGAAATAATGGCTAGTATTGCATTTATATATAAAAGTAAGACCATCTTGCACCCATACTTACAATGTTAGCTTCCAAATTGGCAGACTGTCCAAGTGGGCTTTTGATGATTTCCATCGGTAAAGCGCTATTCTGGTGACAAAGTATTCCAAGTAGTACCCCTACAACTAACACCGCTCTAGCCATTCTTACTCTATATTGCAATTATAAATAGTGAAATGTTGTTCCTTAAATGATATAGTACTGTTCCAAAAAGTACTGTTCCTATAGTAGTAGATCCAAGTAACTGATTTGATCATGGTAAGACACCTTCTATTTATAAAGTTTTGCTCCCGGGATACTTGGCCTAGTGCCGGCCGTGTCAGAATGACATCATCATGATCATTGCTCTAACTTTCCGGTACT
>JXSR01S014242.1:0-13767 GCA_000969725.1 Ophiothrix spiculata | reverse complement strand
CATTTTTATTTTTAATAATACATGTGTTTATAAATCATAACTTTCGTACACTTTTGCATGTAATCCTATGCGCGCCGCCTCCACCGTCGCCGCCTCCACCCGATCCATCGTGTTCCCTGACTTCTTTTTCAAGTATAACTTCATTAATTAAAATCATGAGAAGTTCACTTTTTGTACATAACTAGAGTATAAACAGACCTTTCGTATGATACCAAACTTTCCCAAATACATAAAGAAGTTTTAGCAAAAATGCATGTTTTCTATAATTTTTTAGGGTCATATGTAACAGATCCATGATATTTGAGGGACCTATTTGTGACTCAAGGCCATATGTCAAACTAGAATCGAGTGTTTCTTATTCTTCTTCTCGTCTCACTTCACTGCCCAGAACGTTATTTTAGATAACAGCTCTATACCTCATTCTTAAAAATAACGTTCAGGGCAACGAACGTAAAACAAAAGAAACTCAATTGATAATTTATTAATAGAAAAGGGATAGACGTGTATACTAGTTTAAATCCAGAGTTTACGAATTGTTCAATCTGAAACCAAGAAAAATGTAGCAGTTTTTATTCACTAATTGAAATGTGACACTGACTAGTCCCCTAGTTCCATTCTTTGGTGATGATTTGATGACGTGATTGCAATACAAACAACAGCGGCCGGTAAGTGAAATAAAATATGGCAATAGGCTGAAAACATGCATCCCTTGATAAAACCACTGACATGACTGACGCATTAAGTTTTGGTAATCCATTGTTATCTTTTTTGCATGTTCTAATCTATTATAATAATATCTGATTTCAATTTATCAGACTAATCTACATTATCGGCATTAAATATTATTATTGTTCAATCGTTGTCTACATAATAATCTTTACCTGTCTGATATTTTCAACGATTTTACAAATCAGAAATATCTGGAATTATTCTTTGTTCTGAAGTAAAATACCATTAAATGTGAACATTTTTTACCTATATGATATTATGCTATATGAATTCATGAACTGACCCAGTGGTTAAGTTGATTACAAAGTCAGCATAATTAGCCTACCATAATTCTGCTTGTAGACCATCCATTTGGATAAAACAAAAATGTATTTTGTAGCTAAAAGAGCATGCTTAAAAAGTAGATTAAGGACAAAGTAAAATGATGTATAACTTTTTTTCTTTCAGCGTACTGTTAAAACCTGTAAAAAATGCTGTAGGAATTGATCATTTTACTGCGATCGTGAGAAAACTTAATTGATATTTTGTTATTGTTAATGTTGTTTTTATTTTTGACTCTGTTTTATTGTTCGGTGTTTTTTTTTTTTTTTTTTTTGTAAGAGTAAAATCATGTGTAACTTCTTTTCTTTCACCCACTGTACAACCTGTAAAAATGCTGTAGGAATTGATCATTTTGCTGCGATCGTAAGAAAACGTAATTATTGGTATTTTGTTGTTTGATGATGTTGTTTTGTTTATGTCTTTGTTTGTTTGTTTATTTTTTTAATAACTTCCCAACATGAGCTCAATATTTGTCTTCCATATAAGGAGGTGACGTATTCTCCTTTGTGGTTATTTTGCATAGTTGATTATCACAATCTGCAGTGTACAACGTCCGGTCAGGGCAATCATATGACATTTCCTGTCCAATTCGGAAATCAATGGGATGAGTGACCAGAACAATGACTATCCTCCTAAGTCATCAAACCAGTTTTAAAGACTCGATGTAAAAATTGTTCGATGTCATAAAACAACCTTTAGTATGGTATATAGCTTTTTTTTCTTTCTTATGCGGTAGACTGAGCTACCTATTACCAAATATTGAACTATACATCTTGATACAAATTATAATGGTTTAAGTAAACATGTTCTTCTGTGGTACTGAATTTTACCAATTCAAATTTAAACCTCAAACATATGTTGAATTTCAGGTGCACATGCGGACTGTTATGCCCATTTATTATTTCTTTAACACTTTTAAGATGATGATGGGGTACCTTATGCAGTTAAAACTCCCCCCCCCCCCCACGCCTTATGCAGTTAATGCACACATGCCCTCGACGTAGAGTAACGTATTACAAAAGCACAAAATCCTGGACGACAAGCGACGAGTAAAGATGAAAAATCAAAGTTTGTTGACGGATAGTAACGACCCTCAGCGACACCACGGCAACAAGTGACGAGTGGGTGCTGAAAGAAACGCTGACTTACTAATAAATTAAGAGTTTGGCTTGACGTTGGTTGACGACTTCTCGTCGACAAACAACTGTAAGCAACGTAGTAAGGCGACAAATACTGACCAAGGCTGACGTAAAGGAACGAATGCTATCGAATGGTCGAGACAACAGAAACGTGACTTAAAGTTTGAGCGGGTGGTACAATCATTCCTACTCACATCCTGGAACACACTATTGTTGACAATGATTACCAACGAATTGTGACGACCTCTAACGAATACAGACTGCTACAAACGTCAAAGAACTGAGGGTTGCGGTGGCCAACGAGATCTCAACGACATCAAATCTTATTCTATGTCATCCCAAAATGTTAAAACTTGTAACTGAAAGTGACCGATAGTAACGACAACCTGCGTAGGTTAGAGGCGTGTGCCAACGTGAACTGACTTTAACTAACGAGGACCTGCGTAAAATTCGCAGGTCTACGTTGCTTGTCGTTACCAGTATCGAGGGCGCTCTTCAAATTTGTTTTGGCAATAAAATCGTAACCAAACAATTTTTTTCAGGAATGTATTTGTACTTACATACTACAAATATGAGCTAAATTTTATTGAAAAATTCCATTGGGAAGTGAGTTTTCAAATTTTTGGTGGGAGATTTAAAAGTTGACGCGACACGGACAATTTTGTTTTGGCCGCCATTTTGAAACGGTTTGTCCGATTTTCAAAATGTTTTCTTTGTTTTAGTTGTTTTGAAGTACTTTACCAGTGACCAGAGTTTCAACGTAAAATTTCTTCGCAAAAAAGCTTTTTCGGGGTTGGTTCCATATGGACCCCCCCCCCCCTTTACCACTAACGGGCATGTGGAGGACCTTGACCACTTAAGTGTTAAAACCACGAAATGGACTTAGACCTAGGTGAATAACACATTTTGCTGTAGAAGCGAGTTCAAACTAAAGTGAGCACACTGAACATATGAAATACACAACTCTGGGTTTATTTCGTGTAAACACTGTAAACTATGTTGTAACGGTTTTCATCAAAACACATTTAGGAGATGTATTTGTGTGATATAGATTGTATTATATTTAAATATTAATAGAAATAGTGTACAGATATATCTTACCTATTTTACAGTCACCACCGTCTCTAATTTTAGACCGAAGATAAGTGAACAAGATTTCCACATTAAGATTTCTACACTTTTCACAAGTTGCATTGATTAATCATGAAAATAATAATTTGAAAATGTCCATTCACTTATCCTTATTCAAAAATAGATTTAGTACAATTGATTTTAAGTGAAGACGACAATGTTAAGATCATCTAAACTTTATAAATCATCTTGAATTTAAGATTCATCTTAACTTAAGATCATCTTATGCTGAGATGAATCCATTGATCTTAAATTTAAGTTGAATTAACTTTAAGATCATCTTAAACTTTATATGATCTTAACTTATTAATTTTAAAGTTAAAATGAATGTTTTTTATGAAATAGATAAGGGGCGTACCATTAGAATTCCAGGGGGGAGCAGGAAGTTTTTGGAAAAAATCCCCCTCCATGCACCTGCAGAAGAAAGAAATTCCCCCCTGAACATGAAATAGGCAGAAAAACAGTTAAATTTTAAGGGGGAAAAATCGCTCCCAAATGGGGTGCGAAAACAATATTCAACCCCGAACAGAATTTCCTGCTCCCCCCTGGAAATCTAATGGTGGGCCCCTAAGTTGATACACCTGCATTGAAGAAACAAATACGAATTATGAAACCATCTTATATCGTAAGTATCATTATCTCGCAAGAACATTTTGATGAGGCCGCAATATGGATTATTCGAATATCATAAACGCAAGGTCAATTTTATTTAGATGATATATATTATAATGTATAAATAATCAGCATGATAGTAAACAGTTTCATGCGGTAACAAAAGTAGAGTATGTGCCAATAAAAAGATTGGAAAACAAAAATATTGAAAATATAAGCGAGCGCTTTTTATCATCAAATTGATTACCATTGATATTAAAATAGAGCTTCTTCCCTTAATTATGCTTTTTATTTCATTCAATTTGGACATTCCTGTCCGGAGATACATCGCATTGAAAAAATATCACAAATTTCAATCTGGTCCGATTTGTGAAAATCAGATGAAGTCTGTTAATCCAGCAATAGGATAACATGCATCCCAAAAATGAGCACCTTTAAACTGATTTAATTTATTTTACAATTTGTGTAGCTTTAAAAGGATTGTTCATTAATTACGTTCATTGAAAATCAAACAGGTGATCAATTTGAAGAAAGAAATATCATCAATAATTAAATACTTCTAGTTGTGGTACTTCAGTCAGCATCAGCTCCAAAACAAGAAAGTCAATATGATCAAGGGCTTTCGTATTTTGACCCCTTATTGTAAAACCTAAATGAGTTACTAAAAAGGCATGCCTCGGGGCAGTTATGAGTTGCAACTGTAACTTTGAGAGAAAGAGAGAATAACACTTCGTATCCTATATAATAAACTTGAAAATTAAGGGTCACATAAACACTGGGTCGCATTATGTCATACATTCAGAATCGGAATTTAACATTCCGGATTCGTGAAACTTTGAACATGAAATTTTGAAGAGATAACAACAAAATGTGTTATTTATTACAATTGTTTAAGTTTTTCGGACTTGTTTGCTTGATTAGATACGTTCAATTGACTTTTGGTAGAGCACTCACTAAACACAAATGCAACTAAGTGATATTTTTTAATCTGGAGATGAAGTTACTATGCTTTTCATGCCTTTATAATTATTGCAGCCTAATTGTGGTACAGATTATGCTAAATTGAGATCATGAAATCAGACCAACTCATTTAGTAGCTTTTAGTAAGGGTCTATCCGCCTTCTTCGATGCATAGAGTGTAGGCAGGCCCCTGACACTTTATCCCCATATACTTCATAGCTCATTTGATTATTATTTCTCAACAGTAGCTGGTTAACGTTTCTGCGCTGATCACGTGATCAGTGGCTCCAAT
Source organism: Ophiothrix spiculata (assembly GCA_000969725.1). Taxonomy (NCBI): domain Eukaryota; kingdom Metazoa; phylum Echinodermata; class Ophiuroidea; order Amphilepidida; family Ophiotrichidae; genus Ophiothrix; species Ophiothrix spiculata. The sequence goes on along the minus strand of JXSR01S014242.1, from coordinate 8,583 downwards.
TAACGAGGACACACAAAGAATAATTCTGCTCAAATATCGATAAATCCTGACATCGTCCTTAATGTGTGCCACGCTTAATCGGGTACAAGGTGTGTAGCATTCTTCATCGTGTCTCGTTTTTGTATCTATATTACGTTACACGTTACGCAAATTCGGGTAATGTTTTGAACTCAGTGTCATCTCTGTTACTCTGTGCTGTAGGTTTCCGAATCGTCGAGGTGAACATCACCATCCAAGTCTCCGAGGCTACTCATGGGTGGATATGCATGGGCTAATGTGTAGCCCTGTCCATCAAATGGGTCGCCGAGGTAGTAATGGCCGAATTTCAAATAGATATCTGCATATCAAGATGTCCTTTCATCAAACACTAAAGGTGTGACGTCACTCCAAATTTTGAAAGCTGCTCTGATTGCGTTACTGCTTTCACTTCCTGATTATACGACCACTACTAGCAGCATTTAGAATTCTGAATGATGTTGCAAGGATAAAATATAAAAATTAATTATACACAAAAAAATGATTAAATATTGTTCAGCATAGATTTCTATCATTCTCAAAAAATACTAGAATGTGATGGAGACATGGATTAATTAATGTCAATGTAATACTTAAAAATACTGTAAACTGAATGAAAATGATTCTAGTAATTAGCTGATTTTTAATCTGTCAGCCGGCCGTGATAATATAATATTTCTCCCAGAAACATATATGGTTTGGTTATGGTCATGGATATTTATTGGAAGCACACCCCCGTCAATTTCAAATGTGAGTACCCCCGGGCTATAATCATAGCGGAAATGGCGTACGACGTTTTAAGTGAACAGCACTTTTTAAAACTGTTATGAGGTGTATACAAGTTCAAAGCCCTTTCATCCGATAAACTTAAGATAATCAAATAATGACAGACTTGTAAAAGTGCAAAAATACAGGTCTAAGATATATGTAGGGCCTACACATCATTCGGAGTTTGCATATATAGGCCTACTGCAAAAACGTTCAAGTTAACTTTAAACCGTTGTTTAAACACCACTTATTGATTTGTGATGAAATTCATTCAATAAATGAGTGGTGCTCTGGCGAAATGAGCGGAAAGTCGCGATTTTCAACATTGAGTTTATGCCATACTTTAATTCCCTATATGTTTTCGACTGATTTAGGCACGGTTCCCAATTCATGACGAAAGCTTTTGAGTCATACGAAAGGGCTTGATGCAATTGTCTTGCATCATGATGCAGAAATATATTGAGTCATGATTCAAATATAGATGTATTATAGTGTATTGAATGATGCAGGAAAATTCCGCAAGCGCCTCTCTTATAAAGACCACTTCAAAGAAGGTAGTGATGCGTTTTTCCTAATATTTTTGCGTCATGACTCAAAATGCATTTCGTCATGGCTCTTGCGTCAAGCCCTTTCGTATGTCGGAAGACATCCCGTCATGAATTGGGAACCGTGCCTTATGTCATACTTTCTTTGTAGAATCTTCATTATGAGATTGAAATACAAGCCAGTCCACTCAAAATCTGGCAGTAACAAATGGTCGCAAATCGATTTTAAAGTTACTGATTACAATATATAATGTATGATAGCAAAACGCGATCAATTACCATTGAATATTAAATTGCACTTCCCGGCATAAGTGACCTTCAAAACGCGGTATATAGTCAAACAGTTATGCATTTATGCGTTTTATGTCAAAAAACGAAATTTTGACTTTTCACCATAGTTTAACTTTAACAGCCATTTATTCAAAATCTTCAATCGCGACTTTCTGCTCATTTTGCCAGAGCACCATTCAAATACTCAAGTTGCTTACACTCCGGTTTAAACACTGCATTGGTAGTTCGAGACTTAGAGAATACAAAAGCATTAAGATTGGCATGGTAGTTTGTGAGCTCAAAATGCAAAACTTCATCTCTCAATATAAAACAATGATAACAGAACAAACTTTTTTATTCTTTGTCCGGGATTTTTTGCTCACGCGTTGTTGTAATTTGAATATTCTATGTAAATCGGAAGGTTGCTTGTTCACTTTATTTACATAGAACTAAGGTTCAGTGGTAGGTATTTCCTCAGCGGGATGTTACAGGTTGTGTTGTGGTTGTTGGATAGAATGACATCACCAGAACATGAGTCATAGTTACCATTTGTTAATCATTACTGCTGTGATCTTGTCCTTGGTGAGATGACCTTGCAAGGCTGGGGCTATTGTTTCAATGAGCATGCCAGGAAATTTTAGGACTATATTGCCACTGCTAGAAGCGTTTGGGATTTCTTCAACACTCTCTACCCACTTTTCCGTTGATGCTTTCAATAAGGAACCACTATCCCAAAGAAATTCATCATAATGAAACAACATATACTATTCTGAACATTTAGTGTTATACAATTACATTCTAAGTTTAGCTAAAACACATTTTCCTCTGATATTGCTTTCAAATAAGCACCTTTGCATAATTTTCGTTCAGACAATTCTATCTTCGCTCCATCGTTTTTTGAAGCTATTCTTTTTGTGCCAATTAGTGCCAATACCGTGTTTTCAGTTCATGGGGAAATTGAAATAATTCTAAGATGTCCCAATCCGTCAAACGTACTTTTATTTTTAGAAGTGTTGCAAAACATGTTAAGAAAAGGCTGAAATAATTATTTCATATACTAGTATCTTTAATTTGTTTAGCGTGATACTGAGCTACTTAAGCGATAAAATAAGAAAATTATCTACCAATCTAAGTACTTATTTCCTTAATCGCTGTAGCCTTTAAATTCATTTTAATCATTAATGGTATACTAGTATATATTTATGACAGCATGAACTTTTTTTTACCACAAAACCTATTTTTAAAGTAAAAAGGATGCTATATTAATCAAAAGTAATTTTATATTTTCCAGGCCTTTTTGTCATGTTAGGGTTGCCCTTTTACTAGAAAAACAATTAGAATCGGGTCGGTCGGTCGGGATTTTCTCTTTTTTTTCTTTTCTTTTCTTTTCTGTGCTAGAAACAGCTAATTTTAATTGAAAAAAGTTGTAAGAAAAACAAATTCCGACTCGATTAAGGGTCGGTCGGAAAAGAGCAACACAACCATTTGTAGGCCTTATATTTGGTATCTTGTAACCGTTAATATTGCATCATCATGATAACAATTTGCACTGTCATAGTGCGAGGTGGAAGCCAAAAGGAAGTAGCATGAAGAGTTCACATCACAAATATTGTCTTGTTTAATATCTCAGAGTTCAGAATACAGTCATAGTGGTTCAGCAATAACAATATTTGTCATGTAGCATGACATTTTGAAATTTCATTATCTTTGCAATAATTAGATATGTTCATTGGTACTTAATCTATTGCAATACTTAAAGCATTAATAGCGCCATTTTCGAATATATATATATATATCATAGCTCATAGAGATCTATGAAATCTTATAATAACAGCTTGGAGTAGATTACGAAAAAATAACTACTATTTACAGCAATAGCAGCAAAAAAAATATGATTACTGAGTAAAATGCGTTTCTGCTTGTTTTTGACCAAAAAACTATAGATGTGAGTTGGCAGTTGATTTGGTGATGTTAATGCATAAATACCGTAGTGACAATTTAATCTCAAGCTAAAACCTAGTCTTTGGCTGATAAGGACGGAGACAATCTTTTGAAGAGCATATTTGTCTGTTCGGAACATTAAAATATAAGGCAGTTTTCAAAAAGGCAGGACCTTATTGGTCGTTAGGGCATTTATTAACATACGGTATTACAGTATTTAAAAATGTATATACATTATTGAACAATAGTTGTCCAAGATACCTCTTTCGAGGAATGCGGGGAGAGCATACTTTCGGAAAAAAACACCGGTAGACAGAGACGTACAGGTTAATAATAGAAGTATGAACTGGGAGATGGATGAGAAGTTATGATATTGTCTTTGGGGTTCTTTGATCCAATCAGCAGGGCTTATATTAAATACAGGGAAGCAGATCTTTGTTTTTAAAACCTCCCATGGGTCCTTATGTACTCAAGGTGAATAATGCTTATACAAACAAATCAAACAAAATAACTAGTACCCTAAATCTTTGTATTTTTTGTTGTTAAAGGCTGTGTCACACATCACCGTACCGTGTGAATAACGTACTAATAACGTACACTGTTTGGTAATCGATATACATGTATTTCAATGACCAAACCAGTGTACGTTGTTAGTTCGTTATTCGTACGGTTCGTGATGTGTGACAGAGCCTTTATATACCTTGGTTTTGTACATCTAGTGTGAACATGGGATTTAGAAAGCAAATCTTTCATTCAATATTATATAATAAATTAGTATCAGGAGTGTACAAGTATTAAATGTTCTGTTTCAAAACTTCTATGTGCTTGTGTGTATTGATAAGGTGCTAATATACTCACATTGAGCAAAGATTAAAATTATAAGATGAGATCAGGATCATCAAAAATACTGTCAAATACTTGTTTAGGTTTCATGTTTTAGTCGATGGAAATATACGTGTTTATAGTACATTTTTTATATCCATGTTCGGGTGTCATATCTGGACACAAGTACTCCAACGAAATCCTCTCTGTGTTTATTGCTCTATTTACTGTGGAAGAAATCGGATCAATTTTCTTAGAATAAGGTCCAATCAATCTTGTGTCTTGATGTCCTAGTTATGGTAGTGTTGTATCTGTTGTCTTGTTTTATGTTTTACATTTTGTCCTTGTTTAGTTTTTGTTGGCTTGTCTCTGTGTTGTGAGGACTGGGTAGGTTGGTATTGGTACGGTAGCCCAAACGGTCTTTGGACTGCATCTTTTTTCCCTTGAGGTGGGTTTGGGGTTCGTTTGGGGCTGAAGAGGGTGTGATTTGAAAACCCTGTGCTTGATTTTTCGAGTTATAACACCTACTGAAAAGTAACTACAACAATTCCGAGTAGTCGTTGAAATTTAGGTAATACAGACAATAATTGGCACTCTTAACCCAATAATGCTGATTGTTATTGTTGCCTGTAGAGAACAGGACAGACAGAGGGGTTTAGAAAGTGAAATTGACATTGACATAGTTTACATAAATACAATAAGCATTATTATTGCAAATATATTGGATAACGAAGTGTGTAATAGATTTTAAATAATGAGGTTTGTAAAATTCAACGCCAAAATGACCGATATTTTCATAATATTTCCAATCGTACGGGACCTATTTAGCACATACCGCTTAATTGTGTCCCGTCATATCGAAAGGTACTTTAAGGTCGGCAAAATCAAAATTGATTTTTTGGTCTTATCTGAAATCTGAGACTTTAAGCTTTAAAATGACACCTTGCTTTTGGTTATTGGATGTTTGGTTGCGAAGCTACACCCAAATTTGTAAAAGGCATCGAGCCAATTCGGAAAACTATAGTTCTGAGAAAATCGAGTTTAAAGTTTTTGTACTTAGTAAATCTTGAATGGAGAGAGGATTTTTAGCTTAGTTTTTAATACATTTTACTTATATTTTGGATGTTGGAACCTGATTAATATGATAGAATACACTTCAATGATAACCTTTCTGATGAAATTATAAATTCGACCTTGGACGTGATTTTTGACTATGCTTAGCTTCAACGGCCCGTATCTCGTAATTTACTATGCCGGTATTAAGGTACCTTTAGATATGACGGGGCACAATTGCTAAACCACTAATGACTGTATTCTGAACTCGGAAATATTAAACAACACCATATCTGTAAATCTTTGAAGTACTTCCTTTACATCGCGATTTTGGTACCGGAAAGTTAGAGCAATGATCATCATGATCATGATGATGTCATTCTGACACGGGCACTAGGCCAAGTATCCCGGGAGCAAAACTTAATAAATAGTTGGTGTCTTACCATGATCAAATCAGTTACTTGGATCTACTACTATAGGAACAGTACTTTTTGGAACAGTACTATATCATTTAAGGAACAACATTTCACTATTTATAATTGCAATATAGAATGGCTAGAGCGGTGTTAGTTGTAGGGGTAGTACTTGGAGTACTTTGTCACCAGAATAGCGCTTTACCGTTGGAAATCATCAATAGCCCAATCGGAGAGTCTGGCAATTTGGAAGCTAATATTGTAAGTATGGGTGCAGGATGGTCTTACTTTTATATATAAATGCATTACTAGCCATTATTTCACAGCAATTTGAAAACGAATACTTACTTACTTGAAAAGAGGAGGAATCAAACAGATTAAAAATGTTTTCTTCACGAAAAACATTTATAATTATCTATTTTGAGCCATGCTATAATTGAATTGATACTTTACCTGCGATGAACGGATTCAATGAACATTAAACTATTCAAGTTTGGCAGGTTTTTTTGTCTTAAGTGTGATTAAGAGTACTACTGATTTAGTATGTGGCTGAAGATGAAAAATACTCACCAAGGTATTCGAAAAAGATTGAACTTGAACTTGTACGAAGCTCTGAAATTACAAAGTCCTACACTCTTAGAAGGCCGGGATCAAATATACGAGTAGTTTTCGGGATCATTTTATTTTGATCCTTTAAGGATCACTTTTGATCCTTTAAGGATCATTTTTGATCCTTTTGCGGATCAATATATACAAATGGATCAAATTCACAAGGATCATTTTTGATCCTTTTTTAGGATCATTTTATTTTTATCCTTTTTGATTACAATATCAAAGTTTTGATCCGTATTTCTGGTTTACTTTGATACGGAGAGGATGAGCTCACATTTTGATACCGCGTTTGGATGCAACGTGATGTTTTGTTTCATATTTGAGAACACCCCATTACCGCTACAAGCGGGGAATGTATACTATGGTGTAACATGTATAAATACGTTGATTTCATCACACAGCCCCGTGGTCGAGTGGTTAGAGCCTTGGTCTTGTAATTACCAGCAGGTATGAGTGCGGCGTGGGTTCAAACCCTGCTAGCGTCACTTCAGTGTGATGTTTTTTGCAGGTCTTTTTTATAAGAAATATTTGATCCTTTTTCGGATCAAAATTTTTGATCCTTTTTTTGGGATCACTTTGATCCTTAAAGGATAAGCTCATATTTGATACCTAAAAAGGATCAAAATTGATCCTTTTTGTCTCATATTTGATACTTTCTTTCTAAGAGTGTGTAACCGCGGGGGTGCACATTTTAAATTGATACGGGTGTGCGGCCTGCGCTTCGACAGGCTGGGGCATTCGATGAGAGCAGAAACTTAAAAAACGAGGGGTCATTGGGTGAGAGCATGATTTTTGGCATTCGGTGAGAGAAAAATACAAAAATACTTGGTCTCATTTGTCTAAAAATGAGGGGTGTTTGGGTGAAAGCACGATTTTTGGCATTCGGTGAATGAAATTTGGCATTCGGTGAGAGAAAAATATAAAATTGTAAGGGGTCTTTGTGTGAGAGCACATGTAATTATAAAAAAGGGGTCTTTGGGTGACAGAGATGCTGAAAAAGAGGGTTTTTTTGAGCCTTATATATGCGACACCTCCAGAATGGGACAACACCCCCCACTGGCATTTCAATAAAAGTATGAAAGTGAAACCACATTTTGAGAAAAAAAGGTCTATGCTCCTTTAAAATATATGTCGCAATGTGTATTTTATAACACATCATAACGCTTTTAGTCGGGATTTCAGTTGTACCGTTTAATGCACCATTAAACTTTTGAAATACGAATACTTCATATAAGATATTGAAATTGGAAAAATATTCTGCTTTTAAGGCCACGGTCCCTAAAAACGTCTCCCTCGGCTGAATGTCATGTTTACTGCAAGTTTCTACCTACTTAATTGTACAAAAGTATAACGCGCCTAATTTCCGAAAAAAGGGTTTTTTTCTTTGAGAATTTGAATCTTCTGAAAATATTTTTAAGTTGTTGTTTTCATTTTGTTTACATTTTAATGCTGTTTAAACTTGTATAAAAAAAAATTCGGTACAGTAGACTTATTTGCATCATCATAGAAGCCATAATTTGGTGAAGCTTTGACTTACATTTGAAAAAAAAATCTTTAAAAAATCCACCCGCCCGCACTTGCTCAAAGATAGTTGTGGAGGACAACCAAACAATTCATATTTTTGGTCTAAACTCACCAATGTCTTATTAGAAATTTAAAACGTTCCCGTTTACTAACAGCGACTTCCAGGTTTGGCTTTTAAAACAATAGCCCCAGTCTAACAAGGTCATCTCTCCAAGGCCATGATCACAGCAGTGATGATGTAATGGAATTGGAAAATGACTCATGTCTGGTGTTGTCATTCTACCCGACAACCAACCACAAGAAATTTGAACTTTTAACATCCCGCTGAGGAAACTGAACCCTAGTTCAATGTAAAGAAAATAAACAAGCAGAAACGTAGCCAAAGCTAACAGTAGCTATATCCAATCCATTCATAAGAGCAGCCTGAAATTACACAATTAACCTTAAGAATTAAACTCACTTGGTGATATTTTCAACAGCTTTAAAGCCGAGAATGCAAAGGGTTTTTTATCCCATTGTTTTATATTTGGAGAAACAACCTTTGCATTCTCAGCTAGAAGAAAGTATTATTAGGGACGCACCATTAGATTTCCAGGGGGGAACAGGAAGTTTTTCGGGAA
>JXSR01S014240.1:12076-25512 GCA_000969725.1 Ophiothrix spiculata | reverse complement strand
GTTATAAGACTGTTGAAACAAAAATGTAAGTGCAGGTGCAAGTTCATGAGCCACTGTTTTTAATAGGCGTGGTGGCAATTCATCGGGTCCCGAGGCCTTAGACGGGTTTAGGGAGGAGAGTTGTTTTTGGACTCCTGCCGTCTTAATAAGGAGGTCTGGGATTTTGAGATATGGTGAATCACCTTTATGAGGTACATTTGTAGGGGGCTCTGCAGTAAAAACAGACTTGAATTGTCTGTTTAGAGCCTCAGCTTTGTCTTTGTTTGATGTGCACAATTTATTAGATGTTCTTAAGGTTGGAATTATACCAATATTTTCGGTTTTCATTAATTTAACATAAGACCAAAATTTTTTCGGCTGATCTACAAAGCTGTCACCAATGACGTTGTTTATGTAGTCCATGTGCGCTTTCTTTGTCAGCTTAGTGACCATGTTTCTATATTTACGGTACTCTGCCCAGCCTTCACCAGCAAGTGTCTTACGAGCTTTCTGATATAATTTATCACGTTTCCTCATTTTTCTTTTCAGGTCTATGTTAATCCAAGGTAGGTTACGTTTATTTGATGTCATTTTAGACGGAACACAGGAATCCATGATGGACTGAAGAGAATTTCTAATTGTTTCCCAATTAATAGCTAACAAAAGTTGACTGACTCCAAATATCACAAGCCATCTCTTTTTATACCTCTACCAATTTATCTGGAAAGCACTGGCACCATTCTAGCAAACATAATGTTACAGTCAAAACATGTAGTTGTTTACATGTATAACACAATACAATAGTACATCTTAGAAATCCTTTGTTCTCAATGAGGGTAAGTAGACCTACTTGACCTTTATATGACCTCAGTGCTGGTGTTTACTAAAACTCAGGCGGCATAGGACACGATATGATATACTTGATTTAGGCTTAGGGATTTCTAAACGCAAATTTAGGGATACATATTACGTGTATCGCAATGGACAGAGCCACGAACTAGACGAAGAGGAGAATCTCCAACAAGCCCTATTTAACAAGTTTGTTCAACCCACCTGGTAACCGCATGAAACCACTTTTGGTACTTAGCATAGACCCCCTAGTTTAATACTAGGGGGGTAGTCAAAATTTAGTCATGCAAGAAGTGTAGTTTGAGGGCGCTCTTTAAGATAAATGCTTATTTTACTAAATTTCAAGCCCTTTTGTATAAAGTGAATTTTGCTTAACAAACATTTTAAAATATTGAATGTTTTATCACTTATTATTTCTATTCATGTCAAGAAACAATGTGTTGGTTAAAAAATGTAATAATTTGGAGATTTCATCTCAAAATGGCTGCCATGAATATTGAAACGCGTATTTTAGGTGTTTTGGAAACTTATTGTTTTATTTTCTACGCTTTCACTTTAAATCTAAACAGTTTTAGCCTTTAAGATATAGTTAGAGACCCAGTAGATGCAATTACAAAACTTAAAACACACTGTGAAGAACCATGTGTCTCGTAGAGGGCGTTCTTGTGATGGCCCAATATCTTGAAAGGAGACCAATTTTGCTTAACTTTTTTAGGCAGTTAACTTTATTCATTATAAATGCTGTCAAAATAATATATATTATGTAGATAACTATCATAAAAAAGAGCAGTAACATTTTTTTCTTATCTCAACATGCCCCCCTCCCAAAAAAAAATAAAATAAAAAAACATGACAAACAATACTCTAGATTTTTCTACTGGTAAGTAATGCGATATTATAATATTTCTATTTAATTGAACATGCTCAAACAATATATTAAAATCACAAATGCTGATATATTTGTATACAAATTGTCCGTAAGTATACGCTTTATAGTATCTTATTGCCTAAAACTAGGAAACATCGGACTTCAAATTGATGGAGACAAAAATAGTGATGCTTCAATATATGAAGGACGGACTCCAGTTAACACTGTAGGCGATAGCTATTTGGAACCCGAACTATCTATAAAGGCCGCAGAAAGAGCTCTCCGAGAGAAGTTATGATACAAATCTCATTGACACAAGTCGCAAAGTAACGGACACAATATATTCCTAGTCCGAAGAACAAGGAAAACCTTGTTGCAACTTCGTTCTCGGATATGACCTAACATTGAAAATGACTCGAAGCAGATCAGCACAGCCATGGAAGTTCATTGCACAGTCCCATTGTTGGTTTCAAATCATGAAGAATCTGATCGCACATGGCACCTTCTCCATGTATTGCAAGTATGTCATATCCGCGATAGGGTTGTCATTCAATCTCAGATTCTGATCTTGGTATACTGTGATATCACATTTAAACATCTCCAGGGCACAAAACACTGGATGTCTACAGGCACAGCGAGTTTGTCTCGATTCATTCCAATTTACGCAATCTCTCGTCATCTTGGGTCAGATTCAAGTATCGCATTTCTAAGAATTATGCAGTTACGTGACTTTGGCCCCACAAGCGTTTTCTGGGGCATCTAAGAATAAAACTTGTAAGACTAAAACTCACTTTACATAGACAGGATTACAGAGAAGGCCTGTCATTTCCTGGGACCTCCTCAATGGTACATATGTATGTGTCCCACCTCTACATGGCTCAGAAGAACAACATATGTCCAGGATATGCCAAACTAATAATGATTCTGGGTATTAGTTATTATGACTTATTGGCTATTCTGTCCGAAGCAGAAATGAAAAGAAGTTTTACCACCAACATCTGACAGCTTTTTCCATCATATTAAACGTCCCAATTTCAAAACATGCATCCAACATGGCTCTTTTAAGACCATGGTCCATTTTTCGTCACCAATCAATTGATGGGAGTTGCGAACTGGAACACTCAAACCAATCTTCATGACTCAAGAGACTTGTTGAACTTACCTGATGGGGTTGCAAATCATTTTGTTCTAGGGCCATCTGTATGTGTCGATCCAGTGATATGAGCTGTATCGATCCATGTTTATGCATGGGATATGAAACTGGCCCAAACCAACACACATCTTACATTGAAACTGATGTCAAAGATTATAAGCCTTCATGTTTACTTTGTATTTTGACAAAAAGGTTTTTATAACTTTATCCGAAACTCATTGCTTATGTTTCGCTGTCCTTGCTATTTAATGAATGAAAAAAATATGTGCTTCGGGTGATCATTGTCATAAGCTGGCTTCCAACACTACCTCTTAGTATCTTAGCCAACATTTGCAGCAAAGGGAAACCTCTGGTAACAATATAAATGCATACCTAGAGTCTTTATTTATCAAAACTATATATTTGTTACCCTTTTTCTTCTTAGTAGTAAAGAAAACGTATGATTGGCTGTTATGTTTAAATTGATTCCAATAATATACAATAGATGATGGTCAGTCGAACAGTGTAAAAATAGAAACCGGGGATTTTAACTAGTCCATGAATAATATTCATTGTCATGAAATTCATGGAATGTAATTTATCATAATATACAATAATGTAATTTTGCTGAATCGTTCTAGGCCTTTTGAATATAATCGTGTGGCAAGTGTATGAATTTTACGACAAAATATTATTGCTGTCGTATAATTTGACTTAAGGAATATTATTGCTGTTACTGGTCCTTTCTTACAAAACAAAGCTATTATTCACCATGTTCACTATGTCAAGAGAGACACCGTGCTTATAATTTGTGGTCGGGTATTATTTTTAAAACCTTATTCACCATTTTAGTAATCATTCTGTATTTACTATCGCTAAAAACTATAAAACTGTTCATTACAATACGATCCGTTCTTAATCTGTAAGGGATTAGCAGTTTTAACCATATTTGTGCCTATTTAGATAACGCCCTCAAGCCAAACTTCTAGGAAATTTGAATTTCCACTACCCTTCAAGAATTGATCATTAGGGTCATAAGCAACTTTAATTATACTCCCATGCAATTACCCTGTAGTTTGAACAAAAGTTTTAGGATTTTTAACCATATTTATGCCTATTTGGACAGCTCCCCCAAAGCAAATGTTCTAGGGGATTAGAATTTCGACTACCCCCTATTGGGTGATCCTAGGGGTCCATACTAACATTTACTGATACTCCCATGCGGTTACCCTGTGGGTTGAACAAAAGTTTTTCCAACTCCTCTTCCTCCTTGTCTACTATGTATTGAAAATATTACAGAAAGTCCTTTTTTTACATTGATCAAATAAATTATAAAAGTAATGTCACAAAATTAAACATAATTGTATTACTCTAAATCCGCTGGGGTCTACGCGTAAACCTCACTTTTTATAGATTTTATCATATTTTTTTCACGATGTTTCCAATTGCTTACTAGAAGCGGTATAGGACATGACCATGGAGGTATTATAGAAGGAGAGTTCATGAAACCATTTCCTTTGTCCCATGATTGTTATAAGTGATTACCCTTAATCAGTTGTTGAGATCAAACTATTTCAAATACAAAGGTATCTAATGGCAGACTCGCACTCCAAACACAATGGAGACAATAGAAAAATAACATGATACCTAATGTGGGAATCAGCATCCATGACCTAGATGGTTATCGACCTTTTCACGATGAGGGATCGAGCTATTAAAATAAGCGCTAAATTCAAAAGTGGAAAACCAGTCAAGGTCTTGACAACACAAAATGTGCAGCATAACCATCTTTGCTATAGAAATTGGCCAGTCCCTAACCCAAAAACTTTTTACTTCCGGTCCCTTTTATAGGCTTGCAATTTTGATGGCCGAACTTGGCCAAAGGTAAAAATAATATAATGTACATGGCATGCATCTCATGTATCTGTACACAAATATTGAGGTCCCGCCGGCCCCCGCAAGATAGCCGTTGGTGGTGTTAAAATCATGTCAAAATGTTCATTCGTAAAAATTTGAGCTGAAGAAAACTTTTTTTTTTCATTTCATATGATTTTTGAGTCACATTGGTTTATGCTTAGCAAGTGTTGATGTTGCACTGTATTTGACAGACACCTTCCAAAATTTGAGGAGATACAATAGAGGAAAAAACATAGATTTAAAAACATTCTTCCGGTTTAGGTCATGTTAAGTTCATTTTAAGAACGGAGTAATTCAACATAACCTTGTGAGCTACCGGATAACGATCATAAACATCAAAGGGGAATGTGAAGTGCTTAGTTCTATTCAAGTAACAAAAGATAAATCGGATTATGATATTATCATATTAACCGTGCTCTCTCCTTTTGTAATACCTCCATGACATGACGCAGCCCGGGATCGATACCGAACGGCAACCATCCAATAGTTGCCACAGCCACCCTCCTCTGCTAAAACTAATTCGAGCAATTGGCCATTTCAAAATTAAATTGTGTTAACTATACAATCTTAATTATGAAATAAATCAGGGATAGTAAGAAAAGACTGATGTGACGATGGCTTGCGGAAGATGACGTAGGGTGATGAATGTTGATTGCGGATCATTTACAAGTATTTGCAACAGTTTTTCGTACTGTAATATCGTATTTACATAAAGGTCGATACAACCCATCAATCAGCAAATAACACTTATTTTTTTTTCCCCTCGCTTTACGAAAATACATGTTGAATTTTTACATTAGCCTAACGTCATCGTCATAGTATGAGCCAGTCGTTAACCATTTAATCAGCTTACCGTATGTACGCCACGTTATTGGCTATGTGATATTTGGCGGCAGGGTCAAAATCGTCCTCTGTTCTTTCAACGGGAGGAACAATTCCTTGATACTTCATCCTAAATATATGTTAATAAAGAGAAAATAGAAAACGTGATTGGAAACATTCAGATTAGTGAGCGGCTGCTAAACCAAAAATGGACTAGAAGTTCGAAATTTATTAGCCTGCAATCAATGCACTTTTCTCAAGTGTACTATTATCCTTCTTCAGTCTCTCTAAATGGAGAGAATTTATTAAGTGATAGTTAATTATCAAGTGAATGTTCAAGTGTACTATTAATACGAGGGCGACATTATCGTATTCATTACATGTGTTTATTTAAATTGAAGCAGAGGACCTTTTCATTTCATATATTACATACAAAAAAATTATCGCTGAAATGCCATAACAATTAAAGTAAGATTCATGTTTTATAAACACACGTTGCAGTGTGTTGACTGCTTAACGGAATTAGACATTTTAGCGTAGTTAATTATCAGACAGTTTCTTCGGCTGCAGCAACGGCTTCAAAAAATGCGCAATAACATTGTGAAAAATTACTCCGTCAAGAAGAGCCACAGGCGAAAGAGCTCTTACTGCTTCGCGCTCGTGGTCCTTCTTGATTATTCCATTTAATGGTTGTCAATATTTGGAAACGCTTCATAGTTTATTGATTAACATGTTCAGTACTATTCCGTACAAATTGAAACAATTGTGATTTTTTTTCCTTCTACATTTAATTATACTTTGATCAACACTAAATAAAAGCGTTCCAAATCACCTATTTTATTCAAGTTATCCAGTCAGTTATTTATCGCTCTGAACCAATTACGGAATTCATGAACACTTAAGGATAATATGAAATAACTATTTACAAGAAAAAAATCTACATATACGTAGGTCTATTCCTAGTAATGTAAGCCGGGAATTACCTGTATATTTGACAATTTTCAATATTAACTCTCGTCTACCTAGGGTTTTTTTCCCCACTGCATAAAAACACAAACGCAAAAGACCCCAGGCATTTGGGTAATCTCTTTTACCTCCTTTGCGATCATTTTGATGAAAAAATTAGGGGGGTACCACCTAAGGGGGGTTAGGGTAGGCCGTCAAAGTTGGGGTGTAGGGGGGGGGGGTGTTGGTGAAGCTCCGGAAAAATTTAAGTCGACATTTTGAAAAATATATGCATGCTATGAAGCTGAAACTTGCAGGGTATATTAGAATTATCATTTCCCTTCTTTATTAGCAAAAAACTCGATGAAAATCGGTCATTTAGAACTTTTGTAGCGATTTTTTTGAAAAAGTGGTAATTTTTGCCAAAATCATAATTTTCGATCCGAACGAGCTTTATGACGTCAAAATTACATAACGCCTTGACCGATTTTTGTGATCTTGGTATCATTGGATAGGGGAGGACCATACCTATCTATTGATAGCAAAACCAAGTTCATATGGGGTTCCGTTCCAAAAAATTAGGGAGGGGGGAGGGGTTGCAACCCCCCCCCCCTTGGGTAGACGTGTTACAAAAAATAACCTGGGTAGACGAGGGTTAAGGCTGTGGTCTTTTTCAGTATGAGTAGTGTACTAGACTCTTCGACACAACATAAAAAATAAAATAAAAATAAAGGACCTTGACACGTAACAAAGGTTGAGGGTCAATGGACAGAAATATTCAACAGATAGAGAAATTTGAAGTGCGCCCATGGATTTCCCGTCTAGACATGCAATTGCAATATCATAATCAAGATGAATATAACACCATCCCAACGAAAGACCAGGAGTAGCACGTACCATAATTCATCTATTATTTTGCAACTTGGTTTATTTCATGGTATGCTGCCAAATCTTTATAAAGTATTAGCTAATTGGTCTTTATTTTTATTAAAAACTACTATTTTGGTTTAAAAAAATCATATCATTTTAAGCTTTCGTAAGGTTCAACTATCACACTCTTAAAAATCCACTCTTAAAATTAGCTTACTCTTTGTTGAGTACCAGGATAACAGGTCATTTATCGAGCAAAACTTACTTAAAATAGAGTCAAAATCTTACTCGCTCGATTCAACTTTACTCAAAGTTAAGGGGATTTTATTTAACATTTTTACTCAAAACGAAAAAAATAGTGAAGTTCTCATGATGGAGGCTACAATGATCTTCGGAGACCCAAAACTGTGTAATCACAAGACTATTTCGCAACGCTAACATATCCTTTCCTTTTCGGTTTGGGTAAAAACTTTACCTGATCTCCCACCATTTCGTGTTGTATTCATCAGGTGTAATGGATCCGTTAAATACACCCCATCTCCATTGGTCCATTAAGTAGCCAAACGGTAAGAACGCGATCTTGGTTGCAGCAACTTTCAATAAGAAGTTGAGATCAGCCTCTGGAGGAAACAAATTTGAAGTCAAACACGTATTCAAGAGAGTATACATATATGGAAAATATTTATATTTGTTTTAACGCGGCTTGTGTGCAAACGTTATTGTTGAAACGCAAGTTAACTCTAAACTCATTTGGAAGATTCTGGTGATGCATGTGATAAGTGAACCGTCATATCGAAAGGTACCTTACTTAAGGGTCCCAAAATGAAAATTGATTTTTGTTTGTTTCATCTGAAATATTATATTTTAAGCTTTAAAATGACACCTTGCTTTTGCTTATTGGATGTTCGACTACAAAGTTACATCCAACTTGGTAAAAGGCATCGGGCTGATTCAGAAAACTACAGTTCTGAGTAAATCCGAGTTTTAACATAAGTTTCTGTACTGGTAAAACTTGAATGGAGAAGAATATTTACCTATGTTTTTAAAACATTTGTCTTGTGTTCTGGATGTTAGAACCTGATTTATATGATACAATACACTTCAAAGGAAACGTTTATGATGAAATTAGTAATTTGCCCTTAAATCTTGGACGTGATTTACTATGTCGACCTTAAGGTACTATACCTTCCCTGGACAAAATCGAGTACAACATTCCTAAGGTGCACATTTGGAACATCATTTAAGTACAATTTGAGTACATTTATAGTACACAAATTTGTACTATATTTGTACTAAAACTGTACTATAATTGTGTTCCAAATGAGCACCTTAGGAATGTTGTACTATTTTTGTACTCGATTTTGTCCAGGGTTTCGATGCGACGGGTCATATAGGGTAAGCAACCTCATCGATATTTACATACAACGCGATGTGATGCTCAGCACAACGGGACATAAACTTCTTAACACTATAGCCAAGGGACTCTTAGATGTAAAATAGACGTCATATACCGTGTCTAAATACGACCCTACCTTCATCTTCAATCACCTCATCAAGAAGACCGATAGCGTGTAGATGTTTGGGTGTCGCCACAGAAAGTGCCAAAGTGTCACCGATGGCCTCATGAAATGCTGGATTAGCTCCGCCTCTAAATAGTCGCGGTAAATCCATGTACTGGAGGTGGTATTGTGAATGTCCCAATTCATGGTGAACTGTTATTAAATCTTTCATGTCGATATCTGTACACATTTTGATTCTGAAAAACAAATGTATGCAAAAGTTTTTGACAACTGTGGTTTGTGACTATTTTATAATGTGCTTGGCATTAGCTTTACATCAAGTTCAGTGGCGTAATCAGAAGTGGTGGAAACAAAACAGAGGGAAGCGTGGCCGAGTGATAAGGGGACTAGTCAGCGTCAGATTACAACTAGTAGTTTAAACTACTAGTTAAAAAAAAAACCTGCTGTCTTTTTCTTTGTTTGAGTTTGAACAATTCGTAAACTATGGATGTAAACTAGCTTATTATCATAATTCAAGTGGTAAGTACTCTAGTCATTAATGTATGCATTGGTTTATTGTCAAATTACCTAACATCTCCATCTCCGAAGTCCCACGCACTGGCATGACACGCGACTTCTCTATCATCGGGTTTCTCGATCAAAGACTTCTCCCAGAATGATTGGGGTAATTCTTTTAACCCCAAAGATGTGAAAAATTCCTCTGCGACTTCAAACATCTGCAATGCTGTGTAATTCTTCAAAATAACATAAACAATAAATCAAAACGAACAGAAAATATACTCATCTGAATTAAATAATCAGGTTTATATGCTAGATCTAAACCTAAACTATTAAATAATAAATAATAAAAAAGGGTGTCTGCGAATAATAAGTAATGAATTTGTTGATTTTTTACTGACTGTAACTATACATAGTTAAGTCCCTTATGGTCACAATCGTTACTCAAATTACAATTCCTCATTTTGTTTTGCACAGGTATTTGACTGTCGAAACGATTTTTGACTAAAAATTGCCTCTAAAACATTTTAGCTATTTTGGGGTCAAAAATCGATTCATTATTATGGCTTAACAACCACCTGTAAAGCACATTATGTCCAAAATGATTATTGAAAAATGTTGTTGAATCTAATACATTTGGTTTAAAGAAGTTAAAATTGATCTTCCAAATTCAACATGGTCGCCAAAATGGCCGCCAAAACAGCTTATTTTTGTTCAAATTGAATGCATAATATCATATATAATCCACAGAATACAACTTTAAGGATTGTAACAGGACCATTTTACATCTAATTACAGGGTTGCTCATATAGTTGGAATAAAAATATTTATACCACTTTTTTTATGTAAAGGTCAATTTATGATGAACATATCTGGCAACTTATGTTGTTTTTGGTCAGATTTGATAGGTAATCTTAGTAGGAGTGAAATGGAACTCCGAATGTGATCAATTTCTTCATGTACTGGTACGGGGGCAACAACAAAAATAAGTCAAAAACATGATTTTTAGGTCAAAATTAATTTGACCCCGCCTTTGACCCCATCACTTCTTTACTTAAGGTGAAAGGTCATATTGAATGTTTATCTGTAGTAGAGTGAGAATCAGGTGATTGAATGTATTGGTCATGCTTGATTGCGCCAAGAGAATGCTTGGAAGCAAAGTACAAAATGATCCTCCAACGCCCCTCAATTTACAAAAATAGGGTTGTGGTGAACGTGGAATGGTCCCTGGCGGTATATGACATCTTCAAAACCTTTTAAGTTAACCCTCTTAACCGTTTCCCATCATGTTTGATCATTTAGTACTTTTGATATTGTTTTGAAGAAAATGTTTTTGGCGGTCATTTTTTTATCTCATTACTGGCGCCACTCTTAATCTGAACCATATTAGAGACACAATTAGGGGACAAATAATCTTGTTGTATCTCAAAATGTTATTTTCTGTTTAATTACTTAGAATGCTAGGCATTTAAGTGCTGTTTTGGTAAATTCGAATGAAAATAAGCTATTTTGGCGGCCATTTTGAATTTGAAATATGCATATGACGTAATTCTTAACCATATATTTGCTATAGCTCAAGAAGCCATTTTTATTGATAACCTTGGACAAACGTGTCACACGTACACAAGCTGCTTTGAAGCCATTATAATGAAAATGAAATATCGGAGCCAGTTACTACCGTAATGTGTATGTCAATATAAGATTTAATACAAAATTAGCGGATTTATCATCTGTGTCACAAGATGGCCATAATAGGGTCCTTTTCTTTTAAAATGAATTTTAAAAATTCCTTTTTTCATATACATATTTCATATTTATTATTTCCATATCAAGAACAACAAAAATTATAATTAAAAACATGAAAAACATAAAAATAACCACACACAGACAAACATAGAAAGGTCGCTACAAACAGAAAGAAATCAGTAATTTGAAATGAGGTGACACTTAAATTGGTTGCGAAAATGTTTGATTGATTTAGTCATTTTAAGGCCCGTATTCCAGAAAGGTGTTTAGCTAAATCAAGGTTTTATTTCTCGTCAACTGTTCTGCTTGAAAGCTGCAATGGTGCGTATCATTACTGAACAGTTGATGCGCACTTAAACAGTGGTTTAGCTAAATATCTGTCTGGAATACGGGCCAATTTGAGTTTGAGATCAAGGGATCAAGGAATTTCCACAGAATTGGGCCAGAAGTTCGAACTGTTTGGTCTGAAAAAACTTTTTTATTTCGAGTGAAAGTATAATTATAATAATTTCTAGTACTATATTGATGCAATTCGCCTTGTTTTGAAAAGAATTTTTGAAACCAAGTTGGAAGCTGATTTAAAGAGCGTCTGTAAATGAAGCTCCCTACTTCCAGTATGTATGTGTCAAAGATATTAAGAATATTTAAATATTTAAAGAGAGGGACAGAGTGACTTCTATAATGGCTGTTTGTAATAGCACGAACGGCCCATTTTTGAAGTTAATATACTTTTTCCATATAACTATAACATGTATTTCCCCAAGTCAAAATGCTGTAATTAATATACGGTAGTACTAATGTACAGTATAAATTGTTATATTTATCAGCCCCCCAAAATATTAATACGTTTGACACATAAAAATATGGTAAAGATGTACAAATAATGTAACATTTGGTATACAGCAAAACTATATCGGATATTTCAATATTCAAGGGTCCAGATAAATAAGTCTTTTTAAAGATGTGTTTATATCTACGTTAATTTTCAATTGCATTGTCGCACAAACTTGGTAACGTAGCTTAGCGAGTGAAGCTTATGGAAACTTTTGACTTCTCCACCATAGTAAAATACATTATCGTATCAAAAAATTGTTGATTGTATTTTTTCTTGTTTTTGAAACACAGTTCTAATCTTTCGTAGACAAGAGGTGACAATGCATAATAATTTTTGAATTTTTTGAAGTTTACTTCCAATATACCTACGTGAACACTTTTAAATCCATTTTTAGTGATCTATGATCCATTACATTTACCTGCGCTTGTAAAACAGGTGTGATATCCACTGCCAGTTTGCCAGGAAATGGTTCCAAAATATCAAATATTTCACCCCAAGTCTGTGACCACATGTTGCCTACACACAAAAATATACGATTGACAAAGGAGATGCGAATGTTATCAAAAACTAATAATGATCATATTGCAGTTATCAGCAACATTTCGTATACAATGCACACACAACGCTCGTAATTGATGCATGACCCCGAGATATCTTCCCGTGTTTTGGGTATAGGATAATAACTTACCAAGATCGCTGTATCAAAACTAACCGGCCGATTTTTTTTGAACATTTACCATTTTGTTCATGATTTATTAAGCTTTCATGTGATATTTTTTGTGAACTCAAAAGACCAAAGGGTAAACCTGACTAGGTACATTTTGTAACAAGTCCCCGGTCAGTACATTCGCTATGGAGTTTCGAAATACCAATTTTCATTGGCCCATCACGCTCGCATCCTTTAACCTATCAACTTTGAACACATATGTCAATCAAGATCATGAAATTCTCGTTCTCGTGACACCATACTCATTACCATACGATAATTTTAAGGACCTGATAGAGTACATTGAAAAATCACGTAGGCTTGTATTAGCAATGCAAAGATCGCCGTGTAGCCAGGCCCCTGACACTTTATCCCCATATACTTCATAGCTCATATTTTGATTACCATTTCTCAATAGGCACTGGTTAACGTTTATTGGCTGATTGCGTGATCAGTGGCTCCCATTACTAAAACGAGGACGCATTATGAATAATCGTACTCAAATAAATCCTGACATTGCCCTTGATGTGTATTACGCTTAATTGAATGCAAGCTGTGCAGCATTGTTCAAAATGCGTCGTCGTCTTGTTCATCCTTCATGTAAGACATCATGAAATAAGTCTAGCGTGAAAACGGTTATTAATACATGTATTGATTATTAACTGTCTAACCATGTCATGAATATTGTGATATACCTGGTTACTTTTCACACAAACCTTCTACGTATTTTTTCCTTCTCCTTTTTTTTT
>JXSR01S014239.1:9816-34388 GCA_000969725.1 Ophiothrix spiculata | reverse complement strand
CATAATCAGAATCTGGTGTTTCAAGTGGTCATTTTTCGCCATAAAATTTGGTATTTTAATATGTTATCTTTTCAAAATTGTTCAAAGTTTTGCCAAATGGACCAAATTTTGGATTGAAAAATTGGGATTTTTGGATAATTTTGACTCTCAATGTGGGAAATTTGGATGAACCCTTTTTTCTTGAAAATTGGTATGTGGATGGGTGGGTTTTTGAATTTCCCAGAGGCACGTCCCTATACCTAAACCAACTTGAGCCTCGGAGGCTAGTAAAAAGTGCCATGTCATTTTGGTCAGACAGACACATAGTATAAAAATCATTGCAAATAAAGCCAGCTTTGGTATTGGAAGTTATAGCTCCACTGCATCTCAACAACTTTTTTAACCGACCTGTATGGTCTGATAAAGCTATCAAAAGATGAAAACAAGCTTATCAGTCACAAAGTATTCTGTTGGACGCACTGATGTCACAGACTAGAATCATGTCCTCTGATTGGTCAATTGAGGCTGTTCCTTGTTACTCCCTGGCGTGAAACATTGCATTGGAGTTCAATGAAAAAGTCTACAAAATTTACATTTTCAGCTAAATTAATTTTTGTATCAACCCCTTTCTATGATATATTGTTTCAAAATGTGTCTTTCATCTTTATTGTATGTAAACATTAATGAATCAGAGCGGAAACATAAAATATTGTGGAAATATTGGTTAACTCCATAGACATCGCACAGTAAGTTTCACTCTAGTAACAAGGAATGAGTACGCCAAATTCAACAACTGCGTCCGACAGAATAGTAGACGAACACACTTAAAGGGACTGGTCTAGATTCTTCCAACTATTGTTTTACCTATTTTTTACTTGAATCGATAGAACATGTTTATAGTAATATAACCTACAAGTAGTTTTCCATGATTTTGAGGAATACTTGAGAAAATTGCAATTCTTTACCTACTTTATTTTTTTAAGCCGGCGTAAAAAGGTGGTGTGAAAACGGTGTTTCTAGTTTGAAAACTTAAAAAGATCTTATTCCTAGATTTAAAAAGACCTTGTTTCTACACCTGCGATGGCCAATGAAATTATTTTCGATGAAATTGTTTCTCTTTAATTTGTATTAAATTATCTCCAGTAGCTTGTTTAATCTTTTATCTGGTAAATCCATCTGAGTTACAAATTTAGTAAACACAGGATAGTCACACCACCATCAAAGAATGATATATTGCAAATTAATTCTCTCCGACCTGAATATTTTTTATTCATCTTCATGATCTCCCCCCTGATTTCGCGATCTTCCACAATACGATCAAACTTGGAAGATTGAGAAGCGGACGCTGTGCCGGCAGCAGAAGAATCAGCGCTAACCTGGCTCTCAATTTGAGCCATTTATGTGTAAATTTTTGCACTTTTTTGGATTTTTCTTACTTTTAAGCTTTATTTAGAGCATTTCCATAAGTTTTTTAATTCTAGGTGTAATTAAGGCTAATCTCTTTAAAAATAAAAGTACCTGTACAACAAATTTTGTCACATCAACTATTTTGAACTTATATATATATATCGCTCCATTTGTATTTGACGCCATCTTGAATTTTTTTTTTTCAGACCAATCCACACAGAACCAGATTTTAACACGAGTTTCAGGTAGGTTCTTTTAGCAAATTTGACCAAGAGAGTCATGTAGCCAATAGATATGCGATAGCAGAGGAACTTACACCTAAAGGGTGTTTTAAGAACCCAAATTAGGTGCTTTTGTCATAGACAAATCTGACCAAGCGAGTCATGTAGCCAATAGATATGCCACAGCTGAGGAACTTACACCTAAAGGGTGTTTAAAGAACCCAAATTAGGTGCTTTTTTCATAGGCAAATCTGACCAAGCAAGTCATGTAGCCAATATATATGTCATAGCTGAGGAACTTACACCTAAAGGCTGTTTTATCACTTAAGTGCATAAAAAGGGGTTCATATGGACCCTGGATTTTGTTTTTTGCGTGAACAAAACCCAATAAAGCTGTTTATGTAATTATCAGGATAGGGGTTGCGTATGTTTTGGTGCAAAAAAAAAATCAAATCGGTCGCGTCTTTTTTGAGATAATTAGCATAAACCGAGCTGGTAAAATGATGGCGCTGTTTAAATTTTGTTTTGTCCCTTAAGCCGAAACTGAACAACTTTTTATATTTTTTATATCAGCAATGTATTTGTAATTAAAATCTGCTAATATGAGCCAAATTCATTGAAAAATTTGTGTGGGAAAGAATATTGTAAGCTATCTTAAAATAAAAATTGTTTTAAAGTTACTTATATGCTTAGTTGTGATTGATAATGTACTGTATGTTAATAATAACACATTTTGATTTGCAGCTTTTCAGCTTATCAGCAAACGTTTGCAGATATGTTTTGTCACCATGGCAACTGGGAGGCAAATTGGATGAACCAACCTGTTGCATATAAAATGTACTTGATTCGTTGCACAATTTAATCAAAATATCCTTTTGAAATGTGTATCCTTATTGTTTTCTATGAATGTGCATAAATTTATGCATGTGAAAGGTGACAAGAGTTGGGAAAGTTAAAGGGACAAACACTGGTATATATGTGACCCACCATATCGAAAGGTATCTTAAGGTCGGCACAGTAAATTGAAAATGAGCATAGTCCAAAATCATGTCCAAGGTCGAATTTCTAATTTCATCAGAAATGTTACCTTTGAAGTGTATTCTATCCTATTAATGAGGTTTCAACATCTAATTCATAAGAAAAATGTGTTAAAAACCAAGATAAAAATCTTATCTCCAAGTTTTATTAAGTGCAAAAACTTTACAATTTGATTTTCTCAGAATTAATGGTTTTCCGAATCAGCCCAATGCCTTTTACCAATTTGGATGTAACTTCACAACCAAACATCAAAAGCAAGGTGTCATTTTAAAGCTTAAGGGGTGTAAGCACCTTACTCAATGTTACGTTTTTGCAAATTTATTTTGTACCATAACTTTTGAACAAAGTGCTTAAAGTTACCAGAAAGGAATTTTTACAAGGAACATGATGGTGATGTTGATTTTTGACCAAAAATCACATTTTTTGAAAAAATCACAAAAAACACATTTTTTGGCCAAGCTAGAAATAACATTTAAAAAAAAAATGGGAATTTAGAATTAGAATGGGAATTTTAATTTTAAACACCCATTCGGATGTTGCGTAATTTTTACTTTTTTGGATTTTGGCCAATTTTTTGATTTTCATGCCAAATAAGGTCAAAAAATGACCAAAAATGGAAAACAAATGAATTTTTGACCTTATTTGGCATGAAAATCAAAAAATTGGCCAAAATCCAAAAAAGTAAAAATTACGCAACATCCGAATGGGTGATTAAAATTAAAATTCCCATTCCTAGGTCATTTTTTTTTTTAAATATTATTTTTAGCTTGGTTGGAAACCCAAATGGCCAAAAAATGTGTTTATTGTGATTTTCTCAAAAAATGTGATTTTTGGTCAAAAATCAACATCACCATCATGTTCCTTGTAAATCCTTTTGGAAATGTATACTTTTATTAACTTTAAGCACTCTGTTCAAAAGTTATGGGACAAAATAAATTTGCAAAAACTTAACATTGAGTGAATAAGGTGCTTACACCCCTTAAAAATCACAGATTCCAGATGAGACAAAAAAAATAAATTTTGATTAAGTACCCTTAGGCGACGAAAAAAATATGTTGTGTTTTACGGGCGGGCTGACCTCTTAAGTAGGGTCGGGTCGGTCTGTCGGTCAGGCGATTTTTTTTTCAAAAAAAAAATTGCCTAAAATAACCCAAAGATCTGATGAAATTGGGAGAAAAAACAATTTTTTTTTACAAATAAATTTTCTTTAAAAATTTAACCAAAATTGTTATATTTTTGCCCCAAAACGGCTGATTTTACATGATTTTGGCAAAACTTTAAAAAAAAAACCTTCAAAAACGCAAATTTTTGGGTAAGTCGGGCCCGTAAAACAGTTGTTTTTTTGTCGCCTTAAGGTACCTTTCGATATGGCGACATTGATTCATAATGGATGGCTGTTTCTTAATAAAATCACTCTCATTTATAATTAAGAATTTATGATACAACTGCTTCCTATCAGGTCCATGATAATTATGCCTATGGCCTGTGGCAGTTTGTGCTGATCTTCATCCACAGCTGTCCATCATGAAATATTTTATCTCCCAACTGTGCTTAGATAAAAATACAGAGTTATAATAATTCGCACTCTATATTAAAGTAACAATGATGTATGTGTCATTCCCATTAGGGGCTGCTTCAAAACTCAACTCAACTGATGGCTGACCACGCGGAACAGGCAGTTCTGGGTGGTTGACATTGTTCAGATCAATAGCAACCAGCCAGAACTGGCGGCTCTGTGTGGTTGAATTTTGAAGTGCTCCCTTAGAGAGCACTTCTTATCTCAACCTGCGGTTGACCACTCCGAACTGCTTGTTCTGACCGGTTGCTATTGTTCTGAGCGGTCAGCCGCTGATTGAGTTTTGAAGCAGCCCCTTCGGTGTTAATATATATGGTGGATGGTCAAGAAAAACCCTTCCTCTTTTGTAACTTCCTTGGCATTACCATACACAATCGTATCCAGGCTGGTAACTCTTACTTTGTGTTGCATAGCCTGAAGCTAGGATTCCTTTTATCCGTTTGCGATGCGGATGCGGTGCGTTTTGCACTGTAAGGGTACTAAAGTCTATCTTATAAATAAGCTCCCTGAAAAGCGCGTCCAAAATATTCAAACAATTGTGCTTCTACGCAGTCCGTGCGTACGCGTAATTCAGAATTTAAATTACCTGAATCAGCTGACGCATGACGATCGTTTTGACTGGTCAATTTTCCCCAGTGACAAGAACTTTGCATGACGATCGCGGGAACAACCTATCACATCAAACTGCGTGAATTGCAGTGTGTCGCGTACGGCGCAGAGTACAACTTGACAACACGCGTTAATGAGTAAAAACCCCGCGAAACGGGGAGCTTATTTCTGAGATTGACTTTAGTAGTTGTATGATTTAAAGCATATGATTGAATAGGATCAAGTTGAAGCAACATTGACCGTCTGTTTTCAATGCGATTCTGCATGCGTTACGCATGCGGTGTTTTCTGAATCGATATAATGGTTTTCAACGAGAGTGATTCCTTTTATCCGGTCCATTTGCGGTGCGACTATCCGGAAACCCATGTGTTTACTTGAATGGGTCCCTGGAGCGATTCATCCATTTTGAATGCGTTTTGGTCATGCGGAAACTTTCAAATTAGATAAGATGCTGAAATGAAAACGCATTAAAACCGGACCGACAAAATTATATCCCAGCTTTCAACCTGATACCATTCATCTCCATTCAATTGTGTGCTATAAATCACACCACTACCAGTACCCTTACAGTGCAAAATGCACCGCATACGCATTGCAAACGGATAAAAGGTATCCTAGCTTGATTCCATTAAGGTATGGTATTGATTCTCATGTAAAATAACATGTTTTGTTGGGAAATTCATCTTCAAAGGTTTTTGAGCTTGCATCAATTCGAGCAATTTTGACAAAGTTGAAGAGGTGCTTGCGTCAAAATTACAAGCTCAGGCTGAAAATTGCCTAATAAATAACATGATTGTCAAAAGAATTTGCTGATATATTGTATGTACTTATAAGGTCTCAATTGACATTTTTGAGTCAGAGTAATGTAAGGGATAGGTTTAGTTTTAGGGTAGGAACAAGTACTTTAAATACACTTTACAACTTTCATAAATTATACCATTTGTTCTCATATCACTCATTTATAAATTCTAGGCTTTTCATTGGTTTAGAGCATAGTTTTTACCATCACTATTTTCTGTGTGATGATAATATTGCACTACATTGAAATACGCGAATGAATATTCTTACATTTTAAAATACTTTCAACATTTTTTCTATGGCCAACTCAACCACTGTTGGATTTAGTGAAGTTAATGACAATATTTTGATGTTAGAATTTATAAAGAGTGATATAAAACAAATATTGACTGAAATTTGTGTGATGGTAAAAATATCATCACTCAGTGAAGATGTATAATTGTTCCATTTCACTCACCATACCGGGTCGTAAAATGGAACAAATTACGTCCTTCACTTCGTGTTATTTTTACCATTACATTTGTAGTCAGTTCATATTTGTATACCATCAGCTGATATCAGAACAGCTGTTCTTTTCTGTGGTATGCAATGTTATTCTGTAGAAAAGAACAGCACAGTCTTTTCTGCAGAATAACATTGCATATCTTATTGAACCATACAGCTCGTCTTAGTTGCTGTGCATTAGTTTCTCAATTGCTTGGTCAAAATCTTAATTGAGGCTAATGCTTTTTTAAAAATTCTATTTACTTAATTGAGTAGGTCACATGTATATAACATAGTTATATTAAGTCTTATAACCGATAATACAATCAATTACATGTTTGTAACACACAATATGATCTCTTCCCATCCATTCAGGACCAAGTGGAATCAAGCCGGTACCGAAGACCATAGAGAGACGTGAGAAAGATTTGACGTCGGATGAGAGATTAGCGATCTATGAACATGTCGTACAGAAGGCTAAGGAACAGGGAGATGGAGGCCCTGTGCCTCTTGAAGACTTGGCCTTTGACCCCACAACATCGGAACAAAAAGGTAAAGTTTGGTTTCTTCTGATCTGGTGTGGGGGGTGGGGGATTTAGTTACATGGAACTGATGATTGGGGTTAACCTTTTAACAGGGGTATGAGAGTTAGCAAATACAAAAACTATTTAGAAATGCTGAAAATAGTGCCAAATGCCCAAAACAGGCTGAAAATAAAAGAAAAAGCTGAAATTATGACTATTTTGAAGGCATGAAACATGCTGAAAGCAGCATAACACCCTGGTCACATAACCACCGGTCGCCGGTCTGGTAATCTGAAGGAAGCTACAATGCCGGTATGACACTGTGAATGCTGGCGATGCCCGGTCGGTTTCCTGTGGTTATTAGACCATAAGTGAAGACATTGTATACAAGCCGCAAGGTTTTAACTCAGAATTAAATTCTTGTGGCATGCTTCGCCATCTCTACGGCTCACGGACACCCGTCGGACACAGGCCGGTGTCCGCTGAAGTGGTATGACGCCGTAACCTCGCCGCAAGGGTATGTGACCAGGGTATACATAATGAACTCTCACACCCTGTTTGAAATACTTGGCCTTTGACCATCCAACAATAGGATAGAAAGGCAATGTTTGGTTTCGATGGTTGAAATAGAAAATAAAAGTTACATGCACAAATTAGCCAATTTGTCAAAAAAAGGCTGGAAAAAAATTACATGCAAAGGCAAAAAATTTACATGCACAGAGCAAATCCCCCTTAATTTGAACACTGTTTTCCATCTTGCACAGGGGATCATTTAGTTACAGGGAGCTGGTAGTGCAGCCCTATTCCTCTTCAAGATTTGACCTTATTGTATAAGGATGAGGCAAAAATGTAAATTTGGTTTCTTATCAGGCGAGTGGGAAACAGGAAGAAGTTTCAGCAAACAGGAAAACTTGCCATTTGACACTACAATGATGGGACAATAACATAGTTTCTGATGATGGTTTCTGATTAGTGCAAGTGGAGGATTGGAATGCCACTTAGGCTTAGTTCATCATATTAGTGCAAGAAAGTCGTATCTGCAATAGCTACCATTTGTCATAAATTTGGATTGCACACTGTAAAACCTCCAGTCATGGGTCAGAGGTTCTTGAAATGGTTCTTCAGGTGACACCGTCACCTGAAGAACCATTTCAAGAACCACTGACACAAGACAGTGAAACTTTGAGAGATTTTTCACATTCTTGTACATAACAAGTTGTAAAATAAATATAACTTAGGGCAGCCATTGCAGATACGACTTTCTTGCACTCACATGACGAGTTATAGATCATCCCTATAATTGGAGTGTTTTAGCCACTGTCAGATACTGGTACTCATATAATGAGGCCATCACATTATATCTCTCAGCGGCTAAAATATATCAATTGTAGGAATGGTTTATTATACAAATAATGAATGTTTATGAGTGCAATGGTACAAATATTTCATGAGGTGAAAGATCATATGCCCCATTCAACGAGTTGAATGGGGCATTTGATCTTTCACCGAATGATATATTTGTTCCATTTACACGAATAAGAAACATTCATTATTTGTTTTATATGACTGCTAAATAAATCTTTGTAAACAAAACAAACCGAGAGAACATCTTTAATGCAACGACGCGTCTTATGTTGCGCCCGCGGACTGTGCAAGCGTACTCAATTTAAAATTGTGCCCGCGACTGATGTTGCGTCTTATCAAAAAAGGTAACCGTGCAATGTATCAAAATTTTTGCATGCCACTATTGCACACTTGGTGACGTTTACTATTATGGACCAAATGACTAATGGCACGTGACCCAAGATGCACCAATCAAGTGACACAGATTTATTTAGCTTTTATATAAAGGGAAATGACAGACAACGACATTTGCGATCGCTATTTTCTGTAAACCGTCCTTGTGTATAGATACAGTGAGGTGACAGTTGAGAGATTCAGCACTTTCTATTTTTATAGTTCAAATGCAAATGGTTCATATGCCTTATTTTATATCTGGTTACAGGTAAAAAGAATGCTGAAAGTATTGGCGCCATGATAGCAAAGCAGAGAGATCTGAAGCGACGTAGACAGACGTATAGGGCTAAAAATGTACACATTACAAGACGCTCACAAAAGCAGGTAAGCGACGTAGGCAGACATATAGAGCTAAAAATGTACGCATTACAAGACACTTACAAACGCAGATAAGTGACGTACATGGATTATGAGCTAAAAAAGTACACATTAGAAGATGTTCACAAATGCAGATAAGCAAGGTAAACAGGTGAATAAACATAAAGCACATATATATATGCACAATCACATTAAAAATGCTTTCAAGCACAGGTTCAGTTATATCCTATGCATTAAAAGATACTAAATTCAGGCAATAGACAAAGACAGACGTATATTATAGTGAGTTGTGGATGTTTACTCTTTGTGTCCAGTGCAATTCATCCGGGTGGGGGGGGGGGGGGGGGGCATTCACATAAAACGTTGCAGGCATAGCATGATCAAGAAAAAGGTGAATTACGGTTGTTTTTGAGGACTGAATGGTGACAGGTGACATCGTGTAGGGCAGTTGGTGTAGGGTATCAAAACAGCAATTTTGGGACAATTTTCAAGAAAATGGGTTCTTTTTCAAACCCTAGTGTGAAAACAGTATCGATAAAATCCTGATTTAGGGTGTGAATAGGGGAAAAAGGGTATATTTTGGCTTCAGAACCCTCAACCCTTTAGGGGTTGGTTTGAAAAACTGGTCATGCTATGCCTGCAACATTACACTTGACTGCTCCCCCGCACCCACCCCCAAGGCAATGCATACAGGGATAAAAGTTATTGTTGTAAGGTATCCAACCTATATCACTGCCCTACAAAGTAAAAACGCAGTATGTGCATGTATAAAGCATAGCAGATACTTCCTATTAGCATGCAATTTCACTTCAATCCACTCTCATGCTAGAAGTTTGTATGTACACATGTTTGATATAATAGATACTGCCTTTAGTTGTGAAAGAGGATTGATCGTCTGCTCATTTGTGCAGGATTTCTCCAAGGGAAAGGGATCGAAGTAGCTTGCTAATTTCTACAATGCACATACTGCCTTTTTGTGTCGTCTGAAAGATGAGCACATAGGTATTACTTTGGTAGTATGTGTGGGTGGATGTGTGTCTGTCTGTCTGTGTGTGTGGCGTGGTTAACAATGTTAACCTCTTTTCAATGTGCCACTATTCTAACATACTTTGACCGATTCCCATGGGACTTAGACACAATGGTCCTTGGGTAGGGGCACACATATGGTCCTAACTGAAATGGGGTCAAATGTCAACAAGGGGTCACGAGAGGTCAATGATTGCTGGTGGTTGAAATAATAAAGATTGATTACAAAATTCATATACTTTGTCAGATTTTCCTGGAATTTGGACACAATTTTGATGAAAGTTTGTGAAAGGGAGGGTCTACACCATGTGGGGTCTTAACTGACAAATGCTAATTAAAGGTGCATGGATTTTGGTTATGTTAAAGGTGTGTGGTTCATTTTTCTGAAATTAAAAAGTAAAAATAAAAATTTGAATTAGGTCTTGAAATGTATTCTAGAGGTCATTATATCACAATCCCCCTCAAGCGTTTCACTGAAAAATACCATTTAAAGGTGCATGGATCAGTTTCTGGAAAAAATTGGAATTAGGTCTTGAAGTGTATTCTAGAGCTCATTATATCACTATCCCCCTCAAGCGTTTCACTGAAAAATACCAATCAAAGGTGCATGGATCAGTTTCTGGAAAAAAGATACACTATGTTTGGTCTTCGCTGACAAATGCTAATTAAAGGTGCATGGATTTTGGTATGTTAAAGGTGTGTGGTTCATTTTTCTGAAATTAAAAATTAAAAATAAAAATTGGAATTAGGTCTTGAAATGTATTCTAGAGGTCATTATATCACAATCCCCCTCAAGCGTTTCACTGAAAAATACCATTTAAAGGTGTATGGATCAATTTCTGGAAAAAATTGGAATTATGTCTTGAAATGTATTCTAGAGGTCATTATATCACTATCCCCCTCAAACGTTACACTGAAAAATACCATTTAAAGAGGTGCATGGATCAGTTTCTGGAAAAAATTGGAATTAGGTCTTGAAGTATATTCTAGAGGTCATTATATCACTATCCCCCTCAAGCGTTTCACTGAAAATACCAATTAAAGGTGCATGGATCAGTTTCTGGAAAAAAGATACACCATGTCGGGTCTTCGCTGACAAATGCTAATTAAAGGTCCATGGATTTTGGTATGTTAAAGGTTGTGGTTCATTTTTCTGAAATTAAAAATAAAAAATAAAAATTGGAATTAGGTTTTGAAATGTATTCTAGAGGTCATTATATCACAATCCCCCTCAAGCATTTCACTGAAAAATACCATTTAAAGGTGATGGATCAGTTTCTGGAAAAAATTGGAATTATGTCTTGAAATGTATTCTAGAGGTCATTATATCACTATCCCCCTCAAACGTTTCACTGAAAAATACCAATTAAAGGTGCATGGATCAGTTTCTGAAAAAAGATACACCATGTGGGATCTTCGCTGACAAATGCTAATTAAAGGTGCATGGATTTTGGTATGTTAAAGGTTGTGGTTTATTTTTCTGAAATTAAAAAGTAAAAATAAAAATTGGAATTAGGTCTTGAAATATATTCTACAGGTCATTATATCACAATCCCCCTCAAACATTTCACTGAAAAATATCATTTAAAGGTGCATGGATCAGTTTCTGGAAAAAATTTGAATTAGGTCTTGAAATGTATTCTACAGGTAATTATATCACTATCCCCCTCAAGCGTTTCACTGAAAAATACCAATTAAAGGTGCATGGATCAGTTTCTGGAAAACAGATGCGGTCCTATTAGGTACAAAACATTTGAGATCAAATGCAAACCTGTACCCGGGACCTGTACATCATTGACAAACCGCGATATCAGACGACACTAGCGGTCCCGGGCGATGTATTTTTACTTTATTGGGTAGATCTCACCATATGTGATGGCTCACCCCGAAAAGAGGGACTTTGCAAATGATATCAATTTTGATTTTATCATTTCATGTGTTACAGCATTTTCTAAACTTTGAAATGACACCTTACTTGTTGAAATTGATCAAGGTGATCAAATTTTACAACAGAAAATCTGCTGATAATTCTTATTATTTTTTTATTTTTTGCTGCCTATTTTCATCAATTTCTGGAAAAGTGTTCTGTCGCAAAGTCACCCTTTTCGGGTGAGTCATCACATATGGTAGAGATGTCCAGTCACTGTAAATGTATAAAAACATACACCTTACAAGACACCTTTAAATGCAAGTAACAAAGCTGTTGTAAAAATTAGTTAACTTTACTACAGTTCTGCACTTTATGCCTTCGGGGGCTATAAGATAAGACTTCAAATGGGCTTGGTCACAATTGATGTTGTACAGTTGTACATTGAGCAAATTGATGGTCTACAAAGTTTAGACACCTATTCCTGAGTGCCTTAAATTTGATACAGCTAGCAGGGTTTTTTTTTGTGTTAAATGTTGTGCAACCCTTCTCGAATTATTGTTCTAATTATACCCATATTGTTTATCCTTTCCCCAGATTATGAAAGAAATTATTGACATGCAAATGTCAGAAATTATTGATGCATACAAGGATGAAGACGATAAGAGACGAAAAGAAGAAAGAAGGAAAGAACGAAGAGAAGACAGAGACAAGAGGGATGATAAAAGGGAGAGGAGGAGAGAACATCGAGAGGATGAGGAGGGGTACCATAGGTAAGGATGGGAGTTTAAAAAGAGGAAGACAGTGCGCAAATTAAGGGAAAATATCTGATAATTCTGCGGATTACCATGTCCAAAAAATTGGTAATCCACAAGTATTTTGGTAGTCCGTAATTTGTAGCCAAACAAGAAAATTTAAAATTTAAAAGATTCTCAATTTTTAAATGATTCTGATAAGGCTTAGTAAGTAAAGGCTAGCAGACAACACTATTCAATGACTACTACTGCAACTACAAACCAATAGTCCATGCCTCAGTGAGAAATGTTTCAAGTCCCTAACAATCTTTGGGCATTTGGGCTAGACATCCTGTGGATTACCAGCTATGAAGTTCTGGTAATCCGCGCAAAATTTTGGTCTTCAGGATGCCCGGATTATCAACTAATTTTGCACACTGGGAAGATGTGGTTTCATATCATGTATATTACACTCATCATGATATATTGACACTTATTGTAATAGTAAGATAATAAAAGTAATGGGATTTTTATAGCGCCTTTTCGTATGTATGCAAAGCGCTGTCGCCAATTATTATTACGCTGTCGTCAGGAAACCGTCACATTCATTTCGCTTCAACTAGGGTGGCTGCATGGCCGATGCACACGCCCTATCTGTACTTAGATTGTAATGTTTACCATAACAGCTCCCCAATATTGCTCAGGTCGACGAAGAAATGGAGATTAAATGCCCTGCCCAAGGACATAAACCTTGGTCATAGCAGGGCTCGAACTTGCGACCTACTGGTTCAGAGTCCGGGGACAGCCAGGCCTAATTTTTGTTCTTCTTTATTTTTTTAATAACCATTACAGATGCCATGTGTAACAGAAACAGGGTCATAAAAAAAGTTTTTCTTCCCTTAAA
The DNA here is from genome assembly GCA_000969725.1 of Ophiothrix spiculata. Lineage (NCBI taxonomy): Eukaryota > Metazoa > Echinodermata > Ophiuroidea > Amphilepidida > Ophiotrichidae > Ophiothrix > Ophiothrix spiculata. The sequence continues at coordinate 21,107 of JXSR01S014239.1, read as the reverse complement.
CTTCACCAATATACACATTTTGCAGAGATGCCAGTTTTCCTGTTTTAACCTGATTTCAGGTTTTTTAATCTGATTTCAGGTTTTTTCTTACTCCAAATTTACGCGTTTTTATATATTTTCAGCCCTTATTTCGGCATTTTTGCCAAAATGTACGCTTATTTTCAGGATTTTTTGAAAGTTTCAGGTTTTTTCAGTGATACATACGGGCATCTCTGATTTTGGAACATTTTAGTGGCTGGAAATCAGGCAAAACTCAAGAAATATTAAAAATCAAGAATTTTGGTGGGAAAAAAAAACGGGTCGGGATTTTCCACAATTTCGACCAGACCGGCGGAGGGCAACACAACAAATTTTTTTTGGCCTTATAGTAATACTGTAATTGAAATAGCATGTCGCAGGCCTACAATTTTAATGCGAGAGACTTGTCTAGCTAATGGATGAATGAATCCATGACAATCCAGTAATTGAAGAGTTTAGTCACAGAAGTTCCTTCCTTACATTAAATCAGTTTTTATTAAAAGTGGGTGTGAAGGTTTTGGAATTGTGTAACACTTATGTTTTATTAAGTATCATATTGAAAGTTTTAGGATATGGTTGTGTTGGCAAAATATGAAAATCATACTCTGGTCACATAACCTTGCAGAGAATTAATTCCGAGTTAAAACCTTGCGGCTTGTATACGAAGTCTTCAGTTATGGTCACATAACCACAAGTGTTCGACCAGGCATCGCAAGCATTCACCGGTGTCATACCGGCGTTGCGGCTTCTTGCGGCTTATGTGACCAGGGTGCCAGTGAACATCTTGTATCTGTTATTGATTTTCTGTAAATAGAATTTTTTTATTTCAATATAAACACATTTACAAAAAAAAAAAAAAATTATATTGCAGATATAATCAAAAGGCCAATAGGGCCTGAAATGATTATGCCCTAGGAATTACAACAAAGTCAAAAAATGAAAAGAACATTATTATAATTATACAAGAGATACATGAAAACACAAGACAATGCCCGGAAATGAGAAGGAGGAAAGTAATTTTGATGTTATCAAAAATATAAATATTTTTTTATAATGATTTATGTCTAAAAAGATGTTAGTAACTGAAGAGAAGATTTGCACAATAGTACTCTCTTGCTCTACATATTAGGTCAGAATTTTCGGATTTTAATTCAATAAATTTATATGAATGGCAAAATGAGCGGAAAGTCGCGATTGAATATTTTGAATAAATGGCTGCTAAAGTAAAAATATCAAATTTCATTTTTTGACATAAAACGCATTAATACGGTAGTGTGAAACTGTATCTCGCGTTTTGAAGGTCAATTAGGCCTAAAAAAAATTGTTTGATTAGCGTAACCCGACCTACCCTAATTTTACCACCGACCCTAGATTTTTTTTTTTTTGAGCATGGTAAAAAACCTCCAAATCCCAAATTTAATGGGAATTGATTCATGGGAGCCCAAGATATGGCTTGTAGGACATTCAAAATGACAAATAAAAGATGTGTTACAGAAAAAGTGAAGATGTTTTTGTATATGTGCCATGTATATTGTGTTCTTGTATGTGAAACATAGACTTAGAAAATTAAAAAAAAATATTTAAAAAAAAAAATCCGACCTACCTACCCTATTTTATTTTCTATGTTACGCCAATCAAACAATTTAATTTTGTTTGGCCTTATGCCAGGAAGTGCAATTATTCATGGGTAATTTATCACACACTATATAGTAATCAGTAACTTTAAAATTGATTTGCGACAATACGATTTCAGAAATATTTTTGTTGTTGAATGGTATTCAAACACGCTATACACTGCACCGGCATATTTTTTTAAAATATGTGGACGCATGGATGCATCGTTGTTGATTTGCTATGAACAACTCTGTAGCGTGTTTGAATACCTAAATCAAACTTTGTGAATTCTGGATAATGCTTAGATGCCTCATTTTATATCTCACCGCTTTCTACCTACAGGATTGATGTGAAACTTGAAGCTGATGAAGAAGGGGAAGTAGTGGAAAGTCCTGATTCAAGGTATGATTCAAGAAAGAGTAGGTCTATGCATCACCATGCATGTTTATCATATTTGAAGTGCTATCTACTGAAGATATTGTGATTTTTGAAAGCCTATCGTAACAAGTGTGCTCACCTCTGCTTAGAAACTTTCTCCATGAAGCTCTATTGCTTAACTATTCACGCTGACTGTTGGTACAGGAGTATCATAGTTCACAGCTGCTTTACTCGAGACGCAGCTAGTGGTTTTTATGTTAGACACTCAAGACGCTAACTAGACACTAGCAAGTTAAAACAATTTGTAACTTAGCATCTTCGTTAGCGTCTAGCTAGTATATCATCATGGGCATTAGGCTTTGAAAGGTAGGCCTATGTTGTCCTCAGCCTTTGTTGAGTAGGCTGGTAGCTGATGTCCTGATGTATATCTGATTCAAGATAAGATGCGACTGTGTAACACTTAAAAATGTTGGATTATTCAATAATTCAATATATATTGTATCCTCAATATTGGATTTCAAAGATTTTTGATATATCTTCTTCAGTATTTGGAAAGTAATATCAATATATCGGGTGTATGGTATCTACAACTCCAGCTACCTATCGATAGAGTTAGTCTTACTCACTCAGCTCTTGTATAGAATTTTCATGTTTCCCTTCACCAAAATGTCAAATTCTTAAATGAAAATCTAAATATTGAACATACTAGTAACTTTTAACTGCATAAGGTTTGTTACTGCTAAAGAAGGGTTCTATGGCAAGATAAATAGTTTAAAGTGGAAACCTACCCACATTAGGCCTGGTATGCTATCGAAAGGGTTCTATGGTAAGGTTAATAGTTTAAAAGTTTTTCACAAGGTTATTAAAATGTAATGATTTCTATTTGTCGTATTGCAGAGATAAATCCAGACATCCCAGTTCCCGTAGACGAGAGTATGACCGAAGTCCATCGGACACTCAGAGACGAGATTATGACCGCAGTCCGTCGGACACTCGCAAACGAGATTATGACCACAGTCCATCACTCCGTCGCAGACGAGATCATGACCATAGTCCATCAGATACCCGTAGACAAGATAATGACCGCAGTCCATCCCACACTCGCAGACAAAATTATGACCGCAGTTCATCCGTCAGACGGTCTAGCAGTAAATATTACGAAGACAAAGATCGGTATAGTAGTCATAGTAGGGAGCCCTCTATAGAGACAGTGGCAAATAGTAGGCATTCTAGTCGCGATTCCTCAGCTGATAGGTCTGATGAAGAGAGCGAAAGGAAACATCGCAAAAAGAAGAAAAAGAAGAGCGAACAGAAATCGCGTCATAAGCATAAACACAAACACTCCAAAGTGAGAATAAAAGAGGAAAAAAACGATTAACCTATTTTGAATATTAGGTTTTGTCATTTGCGGTGTTTTATCAGCATCATATGAGTGACTGAAAGCTAAACTTCGACTTATCATGCATCGTAAATATGTGTGTACATGACTTGCCTTTTACAAAAGACCAGACTTTCTCATCAAAGTGAAATTGTTTCGCACGACATCATTATATATTGATAATTACATCAGATGTACCTGCAGATTTTTGTGGAAGCAAGTTGGTTAGGTAGCCAGTCAAAAGGGTATAAATCTTGAATAATATAGATATAAATCAAATACTGGAAATAAAAAATAGCACTTACAGCTACGTTGTGTCTGGAACCTTCAAACTTAGTCAGGCCACTGATTGATCACGTGACAGACGGCGAGGAATTTTCCCAATGACCTCATCACGTGATCAATTAGTACGTGGCCTGACGGAAGTCTGGAGGTTCCAGACGCAACGTAGCCGTAAGTGCTATAATTTTTATTTCCAGTATTTTGATTTATATCTATTTTATTTGAAATTCAACTGGATAACTAATCTTCACCAATTTGTATAAACCTTGATTCAATATAATGCAAAATAAAGGTGTATTTTATTTGATGGCTAAGGCACGGTTCCCAATTCATGATGAAAGCTTTTGAGTTATACGAAAGGGCTTGACGCAATTGTCTTGCATCATGATGCAGAAAAATATTGAGTCATAATTCAAAGACAGATGTAGTATAGTGTATTGAATGATGCAGAAGATTTGCGTCAGGGCCTCTATTATTATGAGGAGTACTTCAAGGAGGTTATGCATTTCTCCTAATATTTTTGCATCATGACTCAATACACATTTCATCATGGTTCTTACGTCAAAGCCTTTCGAACGTCCGAAATATTTCGTCATGAATAGGGAACAAGGTCTAAACTACACATGCTTTCCAGCCATGCCTATTGTGATGTAAGCTGACCTTGATATGCAGAATTGTAACAAGCAAAGTGAGCCAATTTTGATCAACAGTGTGTCCCAGAATGAAGTTATCAAGATTTCAATGCCACATAATTCAAAAACTAAAATGTCCCAGACACTGAAAGTTGGTGACAATCATGCCTAGTGTCTCTACTTCCTTTGGTGCAAAAATAAAGAAAATCCATGCAATAATTATCTAGTAGTAAGCGTTTGAAGCTCCAAAGGGCTTTGGACACTTTTCCCAGTTTCGAGAAGTCGTAAAAATCCAGCGGAAATTTGCAGGGGGAGTATGCGAGCTAGGATATCATCTTTACCAACCTTTCTGTTTTGTTTCGCATGTTGCTTCTCCTTGATGATGCCTTGGAGTCTTAATAAAGGTTCAGAATGTAAATTCGGCTTCTACCTTGGCGTCCACACGCTACTTTTTTGCAGTTCCTTCTGTCATCCGATACCATCAGCTTTTTATTTTCAGACATTTTTAAGATGGAATACTTGTGCGATGGGGATATCTGGCTCCTGGTAATGTTAAATAAATCTTTCCATTGTTTCAATGATACCTGCACTTTCCAGGTATTGGTCAATCATGATACTCTTTTCTCCATTGACAAATGAGGTGTTATGTTTGCTCTGAATTACCATATTCCTACAACCACTGCTATCAGGGTACCAGCCTTTTAGCGTACTTTCAAATTACCCACTTAATGATTTCCATAAACGATTACCTAATAAAATAGTAAATGATTTTTGCAGATGTAAAGAAACCAGATTTAGGTTAATATAATCTTGAAAACAAAGACACTTATAATCATTGGACAAATATTATCATGACTATGTCTGTAAAGATGACGTTCTTGTTGCATGGTTATGCTGCAAATCTCCGTTGAATTTTTACAACTTTACCTAAACTGGGAAAAGTGTCCAAACCCCTCTGAAGCTTCAAATTTTCATTTCTAGAAAAGTAATGGATGAATTTTCTGTATTTTTGCACCACACAAAGTCAAGACTTCAGGCATGATTGTCACTAAGTTTCATTGTCTGAAACTATTTGGTTTTTGAACTGTGTGGCGTTGAAATCTTGATAACTTCATTCTGGGACACACTGTAGTGTGCATCTCATTTTAAAGGGACTAGCCTAGATTCCACTTAGAATGAAAAACTTAAGAAAATGCTCTAAATAAAGCTTAAGTGTTAGAAATCCAAAAAAGTACAAACAAATAGAGAGAGAATTGATTTACAATATCATTCTGTGATGGTGGTATGACTATCCTGTTTTCTAGATCCTAATTTTGTACCTCAGATGGATTTACTAGATAAAAGATCAAATAAAGCTCCTGCAGATAATTTAATACATATTAAAAGAGAAACAATTTCATCAAAAATAATTTGTTTACCCATCACAGGTGTAGAAACAAGATCTTTTTAAAATTTGAACCTAGAAACTCTGTTTTCACAACTTTTTTTGCTTAGAAAATTAAAGTTGGTAAAGAATTGCAATTTCTCCAATATTCCTCAAAATCATGGATAACTACTGGTAGGTTATATTGCTTTAAACATGTCCTATTGATTCATGTAAAAATATGTTGGTAAAAAATTAGTGGATCTAGGCTAGTCCCTTTTAAGGCTTTCACATTTTCTTTAGCCAAATTTTATTAACTCATTGAAGGACAATGGCGACAAACACGTGGGCTATGTAGGAGTATACCACACACAGCTATATGGCCTCCAAATACACTCACAAAATTTGAGGAAGTTTGGTTAGACGGCCACTCTAATTAGTTGAAACCAAGTCAATTTTATAGGGGAATCATGTGTCGCTCATGGAGCAAAGTTATTGTACCTCAATATATATTCAGAGTTTGGCCCAATAGGCAGGCAGACCACGTAAATCTTCACTTGACGCATAAATCGTGCCTGCGTTTCAAGTAGCGTGTATTGCGACTTGCTCTGATCAAAGTACGCCAATTTTCCCCCTAACTCGTTTCGAAGACTCTTGAAAATCAGACTAGTTTTTAAGATGATGATTTAGCTTCAACCACTCAGAGTAGCTGTCTTAACAAACTTCTCCAAACTTGTTATATGAGTATTCACAGTACATAAATCATGAGCCATGTACCAAATAAGTACAGGGCACGATCGAGTTCGTATTAACATACTTTTTGAAGTGAATGAGAAACTACACAATTAAATGCAAGTATAATTATGATTTATAAAATAAAGATCGTTTTTATTTTGCTTGTTTGAAAAATGCGAATACATTGTTTCGCCAATTAACAACAGAAAACTCAATTGCACATGTGCAGATTACAACAATATCTAATTGCATTTCTGAAGTTTGATTTTGCTTAGCTCAAGTGAATATGATGTAACAGGCAATGCTGTCTAAAAATACTGAGTAGACATGATATTTATTGCGATTAACTAATGTTTTCAGTAATTTCCAGACACACTTTTAGCATAAAATAGAAAAAGATTGAGCTTTCTGGTGCATTCATAAATTTTGATGAGAGCACAAAAATACTTTGTTTTCTTAAGAGCTGTATGGCAAATATAGTTGTGCATTTACTGGAAAATTTTGTTTACCAAATAATTTCATGGAATTTTCTATGGATCATTTTCGGACATATGGCCATGCTTGTAGCATCATATTTACCTAAAGCTGTGCAATCTTCAGGGGCTGATTTCACTGACGTCTTTTATTCATCACAAATTTAAAATTCATTACAAAACTAGATGGACATATTTTGCGATTGATTTTCAGAAATCTATATTTTGTGGATTCATGCTGCGTATTCAACTGCATGTGTTTGTGTTTGTGCGTTAAACCTACGCGTCCTGCCAAGTTGCTTGTCAACACGCACGCGCACATAGTGTGTGAGGTGCACAAATGTGTCGAGTTGAATGTACATACCTGGAATCTACATGGATGTATATTCCAGGTTCTCGTGCCTCATTATTTTGCCCAATATTGCATACATTTTTAGAGTCAAGTTTCAATACACAGAACTCAAGTTTTGGTTCATCCTTCATGTAAGACATGAACTTTAGCATGAAATCTGTTGTTAACACATGTATTGATTATTTAGTGATAGTCTTTTGAAGCAGTCTAGCTCATGAATATCTTACACGAAGAAAACACCTGTTGCTCTTGGTGTGATCTCAGAAATTAAGGGAGCTCAAATGCAATGAACTTCAGTTTTGCAGCAATGAAGTTGAAATTTGCAATGAACAAATAATAACCTCATTTTACCTCAAAGTACGATCGCTAAATATTTTGCGATAGTCTCTTTCATATTTTTTGTCATCACATTCACAAAATGAAAGGGCATAGTAAAAAGCAAAAACCATCACAAACGAAATTTGCGATGACCCAGCAATAGATTTTTGTTCGCGAGACTTGAAATCATCGTAAGAACTATGTTTGTGAAATCATTCCCAGAAATGCAATATATAGGAGATAGTCTGTCACACAAGTGGGAAAAAAAATGTGGTTGAATTTTTACCAAGTTAATTCAATAACTCGAAGGCATATGATTTGAACTTGCACAGCAAGTATTTTAAACATTTAATATTAAGGAAAACAATCCTTAATATATATATAAAAAGTTTCAGAAAAGTAAAAACAATTTATTTTTAGTTTGAAGTAATAAAATGTACCAATTTGTTATGTACGATGCCAACATCAAACTTCAAGCAAAACTACTGATATTTTGGTCATTTTTTTATAAGAAAAAACAACCATACTTATCAAAATTATCATATATTTCTTTCAAAAAATTAAGTAAATTGCAAGTACTTCAATTTTGGGAAAGGATCATGTTCAAATGTTGAGTATCAAAGTGTGTAATTTTACATACATGATTTTGTTAAAATCACAAGTTTGACCATTTGACTAAACCATTCTGTCCAATGTATGATTTATTAATAAACCTGAGGAGGACCAAAGTGGGTTAAACCCTTATGAAAACAAGTTCTTCATTAGATTTGACTAAACCATTTTATATCATGATTGCAGTGATTTGAGCCGTGCAATATTTTTTTTCCATTGCTCGGCATGAAACAAACCTGTGTGATATCATGATATAAAACAAATATTGAATACCTATGCTCGTGCAATAGTACAAATATATCATTCGGTCAAATTTGGACTGATCCATTTCACCCTCATGCTATATTTTGTATTATATCATGATTGCAGTGATTTTAGCCGTGCAAAAATTATTTTCCATTGCACGGCATGAAACAAACCTGTGTGATATCATGATATAAAACAAATATTGAATGCCTATGCACGTGCAATAGTACAAAATATATCATTCGGTCAAATTTGGGCTGATCCATTTCACTCGGCTATGCCTCGTGAAATAGAAAAGTCCAAATTTGACCTCATGCTATAATAGTTTGTACTATTGCACTCTCAGACATTCAATATTTGTATACTATTGCACTCTCAGGCATTCAATATTTGTATACTGTCCAATGTATGATTCATTAAACCTGAGGAGGACCAAATAGGGTTAAACCCTCATGAAAATGAGTTCTTCATTAGATTTGATTAATGCATTCTGTCCAATGTATGACTCTTTAAACTTGAGGAGGACCGAAGTGGGTTAAACCCTTATGAAAATGAGTTCTTCGTTAGATTTAACTAAACCATTCTGTCCAATGTATGAGTCTTTAAACCTGAGGACAAACTGAAAAAGTTTGCTTTTGTTGAAGGTTGGGGGAAAAGTCTGTTGAAATGGATTTGTGCAAAAGTTGAGTCTACATGGGGGGTCTCCAAAAACACACCAAAATAAACATTGTCCAAACCACCCCCTCCCATCAAAGGTATATTTGAACACTACTTATGGTGCATTCATAATCCAGCGATTTCATCACTGCAACATCACTCGATACGCAATCTTTACACACGCTACGAGAAGTGCGCTTTAAAATGTCTGCGTATCGAGCGATGCTACGTACTGCGATGAAATCGTTGGAGTCTGAACGCACCATTACGATGGGATAAAATTCATGTTTTATTTTCTATTATTATTTATTTTCCAAATACTGGAAATTTTAAAAATTTCAATAAATTAACTGAACAAGAGTCTGCAATTATTACTGGTGGATTCATAGTTTCAACTGCCGTCTTTCTGTAAGCATCCTGGATATGGAACAATCTCCTATTCCCTATAGCATTGGATATCCTTATTGTGGGAATGGATGGTCTTTGTGTTTGATCCTATAAAACAGAATGAAAAAAACACACAAAATTACGAAAGTGGTCATTCATAGCAGCAGACAAGTGTTCAATTTTCACTTTAATTTAGAGGGGTTTCTACACACAAATATATACATGCATAACAACTATTTATATAGCGCTGCTACATAAAGATCGAAGCGCTGAAATTGACAAAGCAAAAACTATTTCCAAAGCGCAAAATACAAAATTACATTGAAAATTAATGACTTTTCAGACATTTCTGAAAAACAGCTAGAGTAGGTGACTCTCTGATGAAAACAGGAACCTGATTCCAAAGGACAGGAGCAGAGTAGAAAAATGTCCTGCGTTCAGCTGACTGAAGCAATTTGGATGTTGAATGCACATGGATTATAGTCAAATGCATGTGGGATTAGCTCAGTATAATATGTAAAATGTTGCCTTTGCATTTGAAATCTTATGTAATTCAAATTATCAGGAATATACAAACTTGATGAATTAAAGGCACTTTATGGGTATGTGGAAATACTCAAAAATCAGTACATCCATTATATTTTAGGCATTAGAGTGCACTTTTGTAAAAAAGTCTGAAAAATCTGGAATAGTATGTATATATGTGGATCGTCATATCGAAAGGTACCTTAATACCGGCATAGAACATTACGAGATACGGGCCATTGAAGCTAAGCATAGTAAAAAATCACGTCCAAGGTCGAATTTCTAATTTCATCAGAAAGGTTATCATTGAAGTGTATTCTATCATATTTATCAGGTTCCAACATCCAGAACATAAGAAAAATGTATTAAAAACCAAGCTAAAAATCCTCTCTCCATTCAAGATTTACTAAGTACAAAAACTTTAAACTCGATTTTCTCAGAACTATAGTTTTCCGAATCAGCCCGATGCTTTTTACCAATTTGGGTGTAACTTCGCAACCGAACATCCAATGACCAAAATGAAGGTGTCATTTTAAAGCTTAAAATCCCAGCTTTCAGATGAGAACAAAAAAATCAATTTTGATTTTGCCGACCTTAAGGTACCTTTCGATATGATGGTTCACATATTGTTAAAAATGCCTCAAAACAGGCTGAAAATAAAGAAAATTGTGGAATTTTTAACATCAAAAACTCTGAAATCAGCAAATTTCCAACATCAAAAACTCTGAAATCAGAGAAAAAGCTGAACAATCGCATGCCTCAAATGTGTCTTTTCAATTACCAATTTTGACCGTTTTTGAAAAAAAAAAAAAAAAGGAGAAAATCCTAGTTTTCAATTAATTTGATACTTTGCCATCTGCTATAAATATTGATTACATGTTGTGTTTAGTCAGATGTAACTTCCTTGATATTGTTGTGTCCATATTATGTTGCATTTAAAGCATGTACACAACATTATTACAAGCAACACATGCTGGTCATTGTCTGAAGTCATTATTGTACCTGGCAAGTTTTTGCGTAAAACTAGAATTCTTATTAGATTATATTGCACTATTACATAGCTTACCATTCTAGTGCACAACCCCTGTAATCACGATTCAAGGCAAGTAACTGTTTCATTTCTTCTGGATTCAACTCAAAGTTTAATGTCTGAAAAAGAAAAGTCATTTTATAAAATAAAGATCGTTTTTATTTTGCTTGTTTGAAAAATGCGAATACATTGTTTCGCCAATTAACAACAGAAAACTCAATTGCACATGTGCAGATTACAACAATATCTAATTGCATTTCTGAAGTTTGATTTTGCTTAGCTCAAGTGAAT
>JXSR01S014238.1:16668-38275 GCA_000969725.1 Ophiothrix spiculata | reverse complement strand
ACCACATTTAGAAGATATCAAACAAGGGGAACTCTGCCTTATCCGGTTGTGTCAAGTCCGCTAAAAAACACACAGTACCAGCAAGACCTTCAAACAAACTATATGGGCAGTCTGGTGTGCGAGCCCCTTGCTTGAATTCATCCGATTCCATAAATTCAGCATATTGCAGTGCCCTATGTAGATATTTAGGGTCCTGAGTCAGTCTGTGTAAGATCAAGAAGACATATCCACTGCCTGCAACTCCGTGGCAAATCCCAGGTCCTTTCTTCAAGAGGCCCTTTGTCCAGGTGATTTCTGCACATGCACGGCATGCATCAAGGTAGGAACTGTCTTGCCATAGTTGATAGGCTTTTGCAAAGACATATACGACACCTGAGTGAAAAAAAATATTAAAGAAAATATAATTAAATGCTTGGAAAATACTAATTGATAATTGATTGGACTAGTCTGCCATATCGGCTAGACCAGATGCTAATTTTACTAACCTCTCTTGATCAGCGCAAAATTCCAATTTATCCCAAAACCTGAAGATCACCATTTTATGATCAATATCCCAAAACCGATTTCACCCTGCAACGTTTTTCATCAAAGTCTTAGTTTAGTTTATCTTTAATTATGGTTGTGTTTGATCTTTGGCAGATGCCTATAAGCAGTTAAAACTGCGTCAGTAAAATATTCATTGGAGCGCCTTATAGGCTGGGGTAGACCTTCAACTAGCATAAACCATTTTTGTACTCTATTTCTCAAACTAACTGCATAAACCATAAAAAAAGCATACATTTTAGAAGCATATTTTTACCGTGAACATGATGGTGATATCGGATTTTGACCAAAAATATTAATTTTGGCAAAAAATACCTCAAACCATATTTTTGCCCTAAAAAATTCTGGAAAGCCTAACTAAAATTTGCATTCGTGAAATTGTGAACTTTTTTTTTTTGCTTTTTGGAATCTACAATCAAATGTCTAGGAATAGCTTTCTCAAAATTTTTATTTTTATCTGATTTTTTGAAAAAATGCAAAAAATGGGTCAAAAATTACCATTTTGATGGCAGCGGTGGGATTTTTAAAACATTTCTTGGCATTTAAAAAAAAAAAACTAAGATGAATCAAAATATTGAGATAACCCTTGTCTCTACATTCCAAAAAGCAAAAAAGTTCAAAATTTCACAAAATAAAAAGTAAATTTTAGTTATGCTTTCCATAAATTTTTGGAGCAACAAATACGATTTTCGGCGCTTTTTGCAAAAACTGACGATTTTGGTCAAAAACGGATATCACCATCATGTTCAGGTTTTAATCTAAAAATGTATACATACAAAAGCGGTTTATTCCATTTGAAGGTCTACCACAGCCTTAAAGCAATATTATAAGATTTGGTTCATGACTAGATTTGAATTAAAACATATTAAAATTAAGAATTATGACTATTAAAGGGAATCTATATACATATTTTTCTCTAAAATTGTTTTTGCAAATGCTCCAAATGAACATTCATACTTTCCTATTCAATACACACTTTTTACACATGAAATTTAATTTGGAATCCTGAACTAAATTCAACAAATTGCCATAATTGAAAAAGTATGCAACTCCGGATCTAATAATTTGGAGCGTATCGATATCTACCGAAAACAAATGCAGTCATCCAAAAAAATCAAAAGACATGGTTGATACGGGGCATCCTGTTAGAATGACCTTGTTGTGTTTACTTTAGGCTGCGATCACATAGAACTATACTATTCGGGTATAAGGTGCATGATTTTACTTGAGCATGCGTATAGATTCAATCAAACACCTGAATTTGATGCTACTGGGTCACATAAGAGGGCACCATTCGCAAAAACCATATAGCTTGTTGTGCCTGTATAACATATAGCCATCAAATAGCGAATACCGTATACCATATACTTCTATGTGATCGCATCCTTAAAGGAAGGTGTGGTCTTCCTCTAGGTGCAGAGCAGTGGCTTGTCCAGGGGGTGGCTTTGGGGGCTGAAGCCCCCCGTAGAGTTGCAAAAATCATGTAAAATCAGCCTAATTTTGACGAGTTTTGACACTTAGCCCCCCTCACAAAAACAAGTCAACAAGCCCCCATTAAGCACCCTGCAAGGAAAAATCCTGGACACGCCAGGGCAGAGGGTCCTGAGGGAAGGGGGTTTTCCCTATCTAAAGTGATAGGGATATACCAGGGCAAAATAAAAAGCAGGGGCCAACCAGTACAAATTTGCACAAAAAATAGGGGGTCATATGTGACGCGTTACATCAAAAGGTACAAGTTGTCGGCAAAGCCGATTTTGAGCTACGGCCGTCTGAAGTTGAACATGAGTGAAAAATGGTCGGGAGGTCGATATTAAGATATCGTAAAAAATGAAGTCCTTGAAGTATATATTTTCAATGAATGAACTTTGTTTTTGAAAAAATACATTCTAAATGTGAAAAAAATTTGTTGTTTGTGACCAAGTCAGATCCAGTTTTCGCTGAAAATGTCCATGGGACCGTCACTTGAGTACCAAATATGACCAATTTGCACGGCAAATATCAGCGCATTCCGATAATTCTCCCTGGCAAATTTGGTATCGCTGTCTTTGTATAGTATATAGTATATAGTATATGTGCCAAATTTGGTGTCAATCGGGCAAGTAAAAGTGCTGGTTCCTATGGAGTTTTGAATGGTTCCTTTGAAAACCAGCAATATCTTGAGTTTAAAATGTTCATGATTTTCAAACGCATTTTTCTCAGAAGTGTGCTTTATAAATCCGTCAATGTTGTCATTCTTTAATTTGTCATAGCTCGGTCATCGAATGGCGGATGCCTATAATTTTGGTATCATTTTAAAGCTGATTAAACAGGCTTCCCAGTGATACCAAAAACTCAATTTTGATTTTTGGACCAAACATGTACCTTTTGATGTACACAATATAAATACTAGCCTATTGCATGGTTTCGCCAGTTGTGAGAGCCTTGAACTGGCTTGTGAGATGAATGGAAACTTACATAAAATTACAATTAACAATTTTGTTCCCTCTTTCATAAACTATTGACCTTGCATGAAGTGAATACATAGATATGTAACACACTATAGTTTAATTGACTGTCAAATCGAGGCTCTTCCCCCAAATGACAAACCGTGCAATTAGTGAACAAAGCAGTGCATGGTCATCCAGGAGAATTGTTTGGGAAAAAGTTTGGGCATGATGTTAAACTTGTTCAATACCCAAAAAAATTGGTTTGACCATACCTGGTGCTCCATGACACCAATGCAGCAACTCATGCTCCGGCGGTCTGCTGTAATAACACTCCTCAACAGTAGGGGCAACATTGCCTCGCTGCTGCAAACATTTCGCCATGAAATCAACCGATGCACGGATGTCGCCCTCTATAGATGGATCCGATTTGACAAACTCTGGGAAGGAGAGCAACATTTGAAGAATTCCAGCTAGGCCATGACCAGCACCTGTTATATAAAATAATGAACATGTCAATGGATTAATATTTTTGAATTCTGAAATTTGTGCATACGCTTACAAAATACAACTCTAACTTTGCCTTTTGTTACAGTGTACCCAGAGGGACTCCTATGAAAGTGACGTAAATGGTGGACATTCAGTCAACATATTGAGCAGCAAAAGGAATCACATTACAATTCCCTGGGAGTGAAAATCATTTCTCAAGGGTTTAATAATTTCATCAATAGTTTTTCTTTCTATTTTTTTCTAATGATTAATTTTTTTTTTTTGGGGGGGGGGTAGCAAAGTGGTATTTTCTTGCATCCAGATTGATTATAGATTAATAAATGTGAATTTCATACGCGAGTGAAATGAGACAAAATCAATGCACGCGCGGTCAATTTTGATGCGTCCAATTCACAAGGCCCGTAGGGGCCGAGTGCATTGGACAGCAATCAAAATTTACCGCAAGTGCATTGATTTTGTCTCATTTTACGAGCATAATGGAATGCAAATGTATTAATCTAATTCATAAATGAAATGACAGAAAAATAATTGTATCTTTTGTGAAAAGAAATAAGGCCTTTAACTCTTTCATTCCGGAATAAAATTTTAACAATTTGTCCTATTTGGACGGCAAGCCGCTCAGAGTGGCTCACAGACACCTAACTTTATGATATCATATGATAATTGTAGTGCACCGGAATTACCCTCTTTGCTTATAAAATGATGGTGTTATATAGCCTTTTGTTTCAACTGCTTGCTGGCGAATTTTCAACAAATTGGGCTTGTAGTTTTATTTTTAGAGCAATTTGAATATATTCAGTCGAATTAGAAATCCTGGTCAATCGTGCACGCATTTGAGAGCCGCTATGGGTGGCTTGCCGGAGTGTAAGAGTTAATATGACCATCCAAATTCAAAACTTCTCTAAACTAAATAAATAATCACCCAACAAAAACAATGAAACATTCATACGCACTAAACACCCGTCAACGACTTGCACATTTGCTTTAAAATATTTGAATCTTTGTTCTCATTTTATCAAACATATAATGAATATTTGTCATTCATGTGATGGTAAACAATATTTAATGACACTGGAAATGATTGATCAGGATTGATTAAGACTAAATCACTGCGCATCAATATTTTAGTTCATGATTCGTTCATATAATTTTTGGCTAATTTTGTTGTTACCACATGGACAAACCTATATCATACATGTGTAAGTTTATTTGAATATTCAGAAAGATTGGGTATGTTATTATGATTCGAAATACGGACTAATTTATTTGACCGTGTGGTAATATTGTCTTTTGTGAGTTAATTGGCTGACTGTTGCATACTTCAAGATTTATAGAGTATGTATCCTCACTTACCTAAATACTTGGTCTTGTAGTAGGCATACATGGGAGGTGCTGGGGAATTATGTCTTTTTGAGTACAGTCTTCCTGACTCCATGGCTGATGCATCTATTTCCCTTATGGATCATGTGAAATCCACTATGTACATCCTCACATACCCAAATACTCAGTCTTGTAGTAGGCATACATGAGAGGTGCTGGGGAGTTGTGTTTTCTTGAGTACTGTCTTCCTGACTCCACGATTGATGCATTTATTTCTCTTATAGATAATATGGAATCTGTAACTTACCTAAATACTCAGTCTTGTAGTAGGCATACATGAGAGGTGCTGGGGAGTTGTGTCTTCTGGAGTACTGTCTTCCTGATTCCACGATTGATGCACACAAAGCATTAATTACACCTGGTTTCAGTACCTATAAAGAACAAATCATATAGTATAAGGTAGATCAAAGTCCTATCGGACACTTTTTTTAAAGTATGGGTCAATTCCAATTTGAGTCATGCAAAATTAATATCAACCTCATCTGTACGCTGCAGAGTAACTGACTTAGGGTAGATTTTGAGTTTTCAACACATCTAATAACAATTGTCGATATTGAAATTATTAACACCTATCCACTAGTGCACTTTTGGATTAGAACATAGATTTGGTGATGAAAAATCAACACTGATTTTATAGAATACTTTTTTTATTCACACCTGCATCATATTCTAACATGATATAGTCATTATTACACATATGAAATCTGATTGAATAACAGCTCATCAGAACCCCCTGGATCTGGCCTTACCTCCATGCCAAGTCTCTTGGCCATCAGGAGTACCCCAGCCAGGTATCCAGCTCGGCCTACAAACAACTCATCAGAACCACCTAGTATGATCTGGCCTTACCTCAATGCCAAGTCGTTTGGCCATCAGGAGTGCTCCAGCCAGGTATAAAGCTCGGCCTACAAACAACTCATCAGAACCACCTAGAATGATCTGGCCTTACCTCCATGCCAAGTCTCTTGGCCATCAGGAGTACTCCAGCCAGGTATCCAGCTCAGCCCTCAAACAACTCATCAGAACCACCTAGTATGATCTGGCCTTACCTCCATGCCAAATCTCCTGGCCATCAGGAGTGGGAGTGCTCCAGCCAGGTATCCAACTCGGCCTACAAACAGCTCATCAGAACCACCTAGTATGATCTGGCCTTACCTCCATGCCAAGTCTCTTGGCCATCAGGATTGCCCCAGCCAGGTATCCAGCTCGGCCCACAAACAACTCATTAGAACCACATGGCAAGAAGGTTACAGGTTGGCAAACTGAAGCAAACTCAACATATCTACAAAACAAAGTGTACAAAACGCAGAAAAAATAGAGATAAACACCTAATCTGTTGTAAAATAATTGCAACAATTTTTAGGATCGTCACACTTGACACTTACAAACAGGTGGTATATGAATCAAGGTCTTTATGTGATTTGTCCTACTTCCAATTAAGTGTGGTTGCACCAAGGAAATTATTAGTACATGTAGTAGTTGTAAGCCAAGATTTTAAATCCAGTTTTATCCCCATCACTGGGGTGGCTGGATTCACTTCACACTCGCGGCAACTGCCCTTACTCCCACCCTCCACCTCACTAGATTCAAAGCGTCCTCCCTCCCTAACCCAACCCTTTACTATCCTCCTCCACCTGCATCCTCCAAGTCTTCCTCG
Organism: Ophiothrix spiculata; assembly: GCA_000969725.1. Lineage (NCBI taxonomy): Eukaryota > Metazoa > Echinodermata > Ophiuroidea > Amphilepidida > Ophiotrichidae > Ophiothrix > Ophiothrix spiculata. The sequence continues at coordinate 31,762 of JXSR01S014238.1, read as the reverse complement.
GTCACCCCCTTGGGTCCTTCTAAGAACATGGCCTTCATCCTTCCTCAGCACATGCCCATACCAACACACACTATTCGCCTTTGCCAAACTGTCCACTGCTTCTTCCACACCCAACATCTGCATCAAGTCCTCAGTCTTCTTCCTATACCTCAACTTCACACCACACATCGATCTCATCATCGCTCTCTCCGCCTTCCTCAAAATTCCCATCTCATTTTTGCCCAGACACCACGTCTCGCTGCCATACAACATCACCAATCTCACACAGCTCTTATACACCGTTACTTTTATCTTCAAAGGAAATCTTTTCTCAAATAACATCTCTCCACATTCCCTAAACTTCACCCACCCATACCTCACTCTGGCTGTCACAGCAGCCTCGCATCCTCCGCCCCCGCTAACTTTATTCCCCAGGTAAATGAACTCCTTCACCGTTTCCACCTCATCGCACAACTTTTCCCCCTCTTCCCCTGACCCTCCATCTCCTTTCTTGCATCGTCCACACACAAAATCCCTTGCCAAACTTGGAGTCAGTCTCTTCATCTTTAAACATCTCCCATGGATCCATTTCCTACATTTCTCACACCACAATGTTTGCCATCACCCGCTTTCCATATATGCCGCATGGGTCTATTTTACTCATTGACACTACTCCCTCCGCCCGTTCACCTACACTTGTGTCTTTCCCATATTTACCTTCAGACCTTTACTCTCAAAGGCCTCGTTCCATCTCTTGAACTTCTCTATCAATCCCTCCATTGTACCACTCATTAGGACCAAGTCATCAGCATACAGCATCTCGTACATCAAACCTTCATTAGCACTCTCTGTGACCACATCAATTACAATTGCAAATATTAGCGGCGACAGTACAGAACCTTGATGCACCCCCACCTTCACCTCAAACTAGCCAGACACCACTCTAACTCTTGTCTTTGCTCCTTCATACAAATTCATCACCGCTCTAACCAAAACTTCTGGTATACCTCTTCCTCATTGCCCACTCCATCACCTTCCTCGGAACTCTGTAAGGAAATTAAAAAGGGGAATTGGTGCTTGCCGCCATTTTGATTCGACCGCCGTGTATATCCTTTGGGATGGCAACCATTTTGGCTCGCTGTTCATGAATGGAGGGCGAGTTATTGTAATTCTTCCATTTTACGGCTTCGCGTGCCACACTTCGAGAGTCTTCAAAGTGGATTAGTGGAAAATTTAGCATACCTTGATCAGAGCAAGTCGCAATGGATGCTGCTTGAAACCCAGGCACGGTTTGCGCGTGAAACACAAGGTACATGCTGTATATGTGTCAAGTTAAGATTTACACGATCTGCCGGGATATTAGGCTAAGTTCATAACATATTCGAAGGTGTACAGTAACTCTGCACGAGCGACAACAAGATGGTGACAATTGGCCAAAAATGTCATAAACCAAGATTGGCCCATTTTATTTTTAAAGTTTTACTCATAATCTTGATCTACAATGGAGAATAATTATAACAAAAATGCTGGGGGAGAGATAAATTATTTCTTCATATCCAATATATCAGAGTTTTAATTAAAAACAATAAAAAAAGTAAAATAGAACAGGAAAATACTTCATTATTAACAGGTCTTGTAATCCAGAAAAAAGAAATTTTATTATTCTTTTCTCATTTTTTTCTCATTTTAATTTTGGAATTATTGCATAAAATATTTATGTAGATCTTTTTTCATCAAATTCAGCCTCCAGCTGTACACTTTAAGATGCCATGAGTAGCTCTACTTCCCTCTGTGACACTTTTTCCAAACTAACTTGTTTTTGATAGGCTAAAAAGAACCATTATGCATTCTTCTGGACACAGGTCACAATGTAAAGTGACCCCCCACCGGTGTATATTCACCCTTTCAGATATTCCGCTGTTTTCCCCTCCTCTCCAAGGATATGACTCACCAGTACCCCTACCGAGGACATGCCTGCTGTACCATTTAAGAAGGAATGACTGCCTCATCATCCAATTCACCCTATGACACTTTATTAAAATTGTGTCTGTTTTTGATACCCTAGCTAAAGATATACAGGTCACAAAAGTAACCAACTCCATTCCCCATCCCTCTGAATGGATCATGGATATGATATTCACCTTTTCAGATATTCCACTGTTTTCCCCTCCTCTCCAAGGCTATGACTCACCAGTGCCCCTACCGAGCACAGGCCTGCTGTACCAAGAAGGAACGACTGCCTCATCATTTTATCCTGTTGCTGTTCATATTCATCAGCTACATCCAAATACATCTTGGCTTGGCGCAGGAGATCATCTTTTGCATCCTGAAAATGACCGCACTGACTGACGTACCAAAATGCGTAACTTATGCCTGCAATTCCGACGTATAAACCACCGTCGCAATTTTGCTTATCTGCTTTGACATTCTGAATAATACTGGCAAGAATTGACTTGACTCTCTTTTGAAGAACTGTGATTTGGATTTCAGAAGCTTGGCTGCCTGCAAAATCAGGTAGTTTGTTCACAAAGAAACGCATCTTTTTTGCATACGCAAGGTCCTTGTGAGCCAAAGTCCACCTTATACCAAGCCTTGGTAACAAAGGATGAACTTAGCCCCGGGATTGAGCATCGGATGAAGACCTGAAAGTTGAAAATAAAAAAAATTATATTGATTTTTTTCGTTTGAATTTGAAACATTTCATGATAAGGGTAAGAGCAAAATTGAAAGATTTTATATCATGTTTCAAAAGAAGAACACATTTTCAATAATGTTTTCTGTGGATCAATATACCTATTCCTCAAATATGTTCAACATTTGAGGCAAGGTTGGCATGATTTAAATCAATTGATTTAAATCAAATGATTTAAAAAAAAAAATCATTGATTTAAATCAAGATTTTAGTGCTTCATAATTTTTTCACTTTGTTATCAGAATTTTCAATATTTTTTCCCCTGCATTCATACATCTTATAGTTTTGCTCATTTCCAATGTAAATTTGGCCCATGAACCCCAAGGTAGCATTTCAACATTACAACTTGATTTATACAGTCAGGCAAATGTGTGATAATTCATGTAGCAAAATCACATATTGATTTTTTTTTAAATGATCATTATCCAATCCTGGATCAGTAATTTACATCATAATACACTTTTTTGAAGATCAGAAACAGTTGATGTTCACACTGAAAGTGTAAAATGAGGGGCAGGTGTTGAATATAAATCCTCAATATCAAAAGAAAATAGATTAATATTAAAAAAGGTTGTGATTTGTTTTCAAATCTTTATATCAATAATAGATTTAAATAGATTAATGGAAACTTTTGTTAAAGATCAGAATGAGACACATGTTTTAAAGTGTAACATGAGGTAAAGGGGAGGTGTAGAACATAAATTGAAATCAAAAAGAAAATTGATTAAAATCAAAAAAATCAAGTCAAATAAAAATCATATTTTTGCCAACCTTAGATCAATTATTTATAGGATAATAATTTTTTTTTTAAGATTAGAAGGACTTGGTGTTCTAATTTAAAAGAGTAACAAGTGGGGAAGGAGTAGTATATCAGCAAAATCAACCAAAATTCCAATCAAATACAAAAATCTATTTAAATAAAACAAATTATTTTTTTGATTTTTTACAAAATCATGATTTTTGCCAACCTTAGATCAATTATTTATAGGATAATACATTTTTTTAAGATTATAAGGACTTAGTGTTCTCATTTAAAAAATTAAAGAGTAACAAGAGGGGAAGGAATAGGCCTAGTTTATAAATCAGCAAAATCAACCGAAATTCCAATCAAATAAAAAAAATCCATTTAAATTCATTGATTTTTTACAAAATCATGATTTTTGCAACCTTAGATCAATTATTTATAGGATAATATGTTTTTTTAAGATTAGAAGGACTTAGTGTTCTAATTTAAAAGAGTAACAAGAGGGGAAAGAGTAGTATATAAATCAGCAAAATCAACCAAAATTCCAATGAAATAAAAAAAATCAATTTAAATAAAACAAATGATTTTTTTGATTTTTTTTACAAAATCATGATTTTTGCCAATCTTAGATCAATTATTTATATGATAATACAGTTTTTAAGATCAGAAGGACTTAATATTCTCATTTAAAGAGTAATGTGAGGTAGGGGAAGGGTGTAGCTCCCACAAACCTCTGAAATGAAAATCAAAAAAATCAATTTAAATCAAAAAAATCCGATTTAAATCAAATAAATCGATTTTTTTGATTTTTTAAAAAAAATCATGATTTTTGCCAACCTTGATTTGAGGACTATAATCAGTCAAATCAGCAAGTGAATGTACAGTATAAAATGATCATTGCATGGGCCAATTGTACATACATGTATGCTCTTCGGAATTTGTATATCTCCCCAAATATGTGTAACAAGATTATCATCTTGGTAAGTACAGTTGATCATGTTTTTGATTAAAGGGGAAGTAGGGGAAGCAATTGAAAAAATACAACATAGAACTTGAGCTTTACATCTTGGGGAAAAAATTAGAAATTGACCTTCCAACCCTCCTGATATTTTTTTTCAAACTTAGATTTTCAAACTAACAGCCTCCGTACATTCATTCTCTTCCTCAGTTCAAAAAACATCTTAAAACTCACCTTTTTTTCAGGCTTTTCTGGATTCACAGATGTAACTTAATTGTTTGTTTTCTTTGTTCGTGCGCATTGAGATCATTTGATGAATATGCGCCTTATAAGAACCCTCCATGATTATTTTTTTATTATTATTTATAATGGCATGTGACATATGTTCACATGTTCTCAAGAATGCTCTATTTAATACGCCATCCCCATTTACAATGAATTCTGAGTTTTCTGTTGCAAGTTGAAAACATAGGGCAAGGTGACTTTTAATATTAATTATCTATTATTTCTTTATCTGAGAAATGTGATCGCAACATATTATTATCTCATTTTAACCAGGGTTTGATTTAATTATTTTACAACTTTTGTTGATTTTACATACAAAGTGTAGGTATGTTCATTTGTTATTGATCATCATGATTGATTGAAGTCAAAATGTAGCATATAGCCTAAAAGTGACTACAGGTTAATAGCTAAATTTGAAAAGAGAAAATAACAAATAAAAATAAAATAATTAAATATTTTGCAATTTTCAATTTTGAATGCGAGCGGGTAACATAACAGGAAAACTCACAAATTGTGGATGGCGAATATTAGTAGTAACCTAAAGACAACTTTTGCAATCTTGAATTGAATAATTTCGCCAAATTCTGTTAAAAAACAGCAGGGTAGCAAGGGGAAGAGCAAGTGAAATGGTTTTAAAAAAAATGGTGTCAATGTTTTTTGTAATGCGGGCTACGCGCGCACAAAAATTTAGGCAAATTCAGCTATTTTCTCAATCTTTAACTCTCGCAATATCTTTATTTTGTCATGTTAAGTTAAACCTATAACAAAATATTTTGGAATTTTGGAGTGAAATTTCCGTCAGTTACTGAAAGTTATAGCCCGAGTTAGCACAGACTTCAAATTTTTATCGTATTTTTTTAAATTTAAATTAGAGGTCTGAGCGTGAAGTAACCTTTTATTCTCGGGACCACAGTAGACTGAATCATCCAGATTCAAAGGATTCAGCGTAGAAAAAACGTGATTTTATGATTGCAAGAAATCACTTTGTAAAACACATGAAAAATTTTTCAAGTAAAACATTGTGACAAAAAATCATTGATTTAATTAGGGCCTACACATAAACAATAATTATGTAGCACATAAAAGGCAATATTAGAAAGGTAAGTAACTTTTTCAAAACTAAACTTTGAATTTCTTCCGCGCTATATTTTTTACAACCGCGCATCGTATGAGTTGCTCTTGTGCCCGAACATAGCTCAGTACATGATTGCCTAGCCGTCCGCTGTGCGAAGGGCTGGGGACCAGCTATGAAAGTTAGGGCAAGGGTTGTCCCTCTGTCGGGCCAACAATGCTCACCTTTTTGTGACTGCAAGTGGTCAAAGAAGAGAACCCCTTAGTGACAATCAGGTCTTTATTTCCTTGCGCTTGATGTCAGAAAAGCTAATTATCAACACTGACAGTGATACATGGATGTGTAACATAATTTCTGGTGGTTAATACCCAATCAGATTCTGACTAGTTAATTTTAAAACTTGTAACTTCGTTTTCCTCTTTCTTTCTCTTTTCCCTTTCCTCTTTTAAAATTGACATAATTATTAATGATATTAAATGTTTTAAGCTTAAATTATTATTTACATGTTCGGTAAGCTTTAAGTTTATGGTTCAGCCTCAGGTCAAATGCTGTGATCAAATAGGTTCAGTCTTAAACATTCAATACTTTACCTGGAAAAAAGAGCAAATGCAGGGAGAATAAGAGAAAATCCGGTGCAAAGTTCTGCTAATTTTTGTCTTTCTCCTACACAGAAGCGCACACTACTAACTAAAAAAAATAATAAATAGGGAATTCAGGGCGCACATCATTCAATTTGTTAACTAGGCAATAACGTAAAAGCATGCAGGGAAGGTCAAAATAAGGGACTGGATAGGTTTCAAAAATAAATAATGAGAAAAGCAAATTTACCTATACAAAGGAATTCACTATATGTTACGTTATCAACGACAATCATAATAATTTATACGGAGGAATAATAATATTAAACATTTGTCTAACACATATATGAGGTACAGATTAAAAAATAATTCTTGACCAAAAAGTCACTCATAAACCGTACCAAGTCAAAAACTCAAATGCAGCTCAAAAATTACTTTGTTTAGTTCCAAAATTCAACTAAATTATCCCAAGAGTTTTTCTGAATTTTACAGCAACTAAATGGTATAGATTTGACATGTAAAAAGGCTCAAATTAATTTGACCCCTTACCCAAAACCGGCAGTCGACAAATGTTTCTGTCTCGCCATTGGCTTGCTAATTCACGTGCAAAATTAAAAACGTGTGATCTCATTAAATATTTCTCAAAAACACCGCATGATCCGCATCTAATTAACCTGTGCATGCACAGAGTGACCTTGCCATAGAACTTACGCAGACCATATGTACGGCGTGTCGCTTATATTTTACACGGCGTAGATGGGCCATTTAGAATTTATCAACTTGTTTTGAAAAAAATAATTAATATACTTCTATATAAATGTATGAATGTTTAGATGGCTGTAGGATTGCGAAGGCTCTTGAGAACACATAAGCATATTTAGATGCCGAAAAGGAGAATTTTCTGAGGTGCAAATGTGATTTTTTTTATGAGTGAAAATTTTTAAGGTTTTTTTGATAGACTTTTAGTCTAAAAATCTCTCTTTTCTCGCTTATATATGATAAACTATATAACTTGTACTTTATACTATGTGTTAGATATAAGTGTTATATTGACATTCATGAATTTAATCAGTTACAACTATTCTTTATTTTTGCAAAAAAAGTGATTTATTTTGGGTAGTGAGTTTGCTTCTTTGCATAAAATCAGCGGAAAGAAGAATTGAATTTCCTGGCTTGGCACGTGACTATTACGTTTTTGCCTAGTTAATCAATTTGACTAATGACATATCCCAGGGGGAACAAGGAGGAGGGAGGGGGAGCACTTTACTACGGACTACGGTATGGTTTCGCAGGATTTGCCTTGAGAAAGACCACATTCTTTTTTCAACCAAATGCTCAATGACCCCTTTTTTTATCAAGTTGACCCCCAGGCTGGCCACACACACCGGTTTTTTTTATTTCTTCCATGCCACTTTTCAGATAATTTTCTGCTCATTCAACGTTTTTAACCAGCACATTTTTTTTTAATTGTAGGCCTATATATTTTCTTGTGTTTCTGTATAGCCTTTATCGTGCCAATCATTCACTTGACCCACTTTGAGTTTGAGGCCAAGTTGCCCCATGACCCCCCTCTAATCTCTGAACAAAGCATTTGACAAGGTTTCACATCATCACCTTTCCATTAAATTAGACTTCTATGGAATCCGAGACTCCATACTCAGATGGATCAATGCTTTCCTGGCTGATCGTCAAGAAGCTATGTCAGTTAGGCCTAATGGTAGCCACTCTTCATGTAGAAAAGTCACCTCTGGAGTACCACAGGGCTCCGTACTGGGGCCAGCTCTGTTCTAAGTCTATATAAATGACATCAAACAAAACATCAAATCAGACATTAGACTATTTGCTGATGACAGCATCCTCTGGTTCGAGCCCCGGGCCGGGTGGTTTTCGTCTCCTTGTTTCCTTGGGCAAGAAACTTTACTCTACTTGCTCCGTGGTCGGACAGTCACGTAAAGCCGTGGGTCCCCTGTGCGAATGCTACTTCATGGGGAGTTGCATACAGTGTATACCTGGTGAGTCTATAGGGAGATTCACGGCCAAGATGACCATCAAATCCTGCAGCGCAGGAAGACATTAACACCTTGTCTAACTGGGCTACCACTTGGCTTATGGAATTCATTGTTAAGAAGTGTGCAGTCCTAACAGTCAGTCGCATAAGAAAACGTTAACGTAACCCCAGCCATTACCAGTACTCCATGTTTCAACAGCATCTTTCAAGAGTAGATCAACATGATTAGTTACGTGTTACTGTGGCCAGTGATCTGCGGTAGAACTCTCATTGCCAAAATAACATCAAGAAGGCTAACAGAACCCTTGGTCTGCTCCGGAGAACTCTAACACCATGCTCAAGACGGATGTCAAGCGAAAGACCTATGAATCACTACCAGTACGACCACGACTCGAATATGCCTCTGAAACTTGGAATCCCCACACAACATCGTTGGTGGATAAAATGGAGCAAGTCCAGAGAGCTGCCGCAAGGTTTGTGTTTGCCGATTATAGGAGAACTTCGTCAGTAACACCCATGATCCAGAACCTTTGCTGGGACACTCTTCATGTTAGGCGCCTATTAGCTCAGTCAGCAATGTTCTACAAGATACATTATAACTTGTCAACATCAGCTTTCCACCATATGTTGCACCTGCCACTTATCTTGCACGTCACGATCTCCAACCAACTTAAGCACCATGTGCCAACTCCATTTACCGAGGCATTCAAGTTTTCGTTTTATTCACGTTCTATTCGTATCTGGAACAATCTACCACCATCTACTGTGATTCTACCACAGGCTGTTGCAGCCTTTAGAGAAGCAGCCCTCCCAGCCATCAGGGACATGCTTCCACTACCAGGCAGCAGAATCTTGTAATCCAGCAACCAACCAATGTATATACTATTATGCACCCTCAGTTTTCATTACTTGTCGTCAGCAGATGTGACGGATTTGTGTTTTTTATAGTAATGGTCATCACCCAGTTTCTTCAATATTTGGCATCTATATTGTTTGTGGCGGAACACTTGCACCCATCCTAGTTTAGCTCAAGTAGAGCTCATTATAAGGATTACGCTATCAAAAATAAAAAAGGGACACTTTGCTGTCTACTGAGAATAGCCGATGTCAAGTGACACTTTGCTGTCTACTGAAGATACCTGACGCCAAGTGACATTTTGATGTCAAAGAAGATAGCTGATGTCAAGTGACACTTTGCTGTCTACTGAAAATAGCTGATGTTAAGTTGAAGGTTTGTTTGTGTCCTCTCATATTTTGTTCTAACACTTTGAAAAACATTTGTAGCCAGTTTAATCCTTTGTTTGTGTCCATTCATATTTTGGTTCTGTCATTTGACTTTTTAGAAGTATTTACAGCAAAATTGTTAAGCTTTCTCTTTGGTTTGTGTTTTCTAATGTTTTTTCTAACATTTCACTTTGAGGCACATTTTGTATATAGCAAGTTTTGTATATTTATAGCTCTGCCATGCCAGCTGGGAACATTGAGCACTTCCATTAATTGCATGCATCATGCTCACAGGCCCCCTTTTCGCTGCACTCCAATGATCCCCCTTTTTGAAGTCCAACCTGATAACCCTATATTTTTTATGGTCTCTCTCACACAAATACCCTGATTTTAGAGAACCTACACTGAGTGACCCCCTTTTTTTCTCAATGTGTCAATTTTATGTCCATCGTTTACTACATTTTGAAGGTCAGCAATTTCTAAAAAAGCTTAAAAATGTCGAAATTAGGCTTATGTTTTATTCCCAAACTGACACTCAAATCAAATAAAACTTTATTTCTATAAAATTGTACAAGTAAACATCTAAAAACATGTAAACAAAACGGGCAAAATATATGGAGGAGTGGACTAGAAGGCCAGCTGCGCTGTAGGATAGTCTACCCCTAAAATAACTTATTACACATTAAATGGACGTAAGTCATTAACTGGTCACATTGGTAAAACAAAACCATGCCGATTTTTATTCAAATGATGCTGGGGTAGACCTTCAAATGGCATAAACCCGTTAGAATAGGATGTACTTCTTTGGGCAGCGAAAAGCAGTGGCGGCACCAGAAAAATGCATATTTTTGGCTAATAAAATGATTTAAAGGCTTACCCGCTCCGTTGTATGGACACCCTTTGCACCCTGGTGTAACCCCTATGCCGTCCAAAGGGCTCATTGTAATTCTATCACATTTTCATCTCAGGCCTATCCACTCAGCCGCTCTGTTACAAGGGCAACTGATCTCATATATATTTGCAGGGGTGCAACTTCCAAGGAGCAATTATTTAAGAAATTCTGGTATATTTTTTTGTTAAAGTCATACCCTCACACCTACAAACAGGCACCAAGGACAAGACATGTGTTTAACGAAACTAACAAAGAAGCTGCAAGATTCTCGCTAATTATAATTCGTGATTATTTTACTTTTCTTAATCGTCTCTTTCCCCCTTCTTTTCCTTTACTTCCCCCCCTTTTTTTTTACCTTTTGGTCGGGTGCCCCCTTGGTCCGGGTGCCCGCGGACGCAGACACCCTGCGCAAGGACTGCCTTGTATTTCGATCTATAAATGAAGATTGTAGAAAGAAAATATGACCTCTTATATATCATTCGAAAGCTGAGATTGTAGAGAATAAAAATACCGCACACTGAAAACTTTAACTAGTCAAGCAGCTGCTTGACTAACTTTAAACTAGTCAGGCAGGTTAGTCCAGATTGCCTGACTAGTTTGACGTTGGTCAAGCCAGGTTTGTAAACTAGCTTGTAAACTAGTCAAGCCTGCTTGACTAGCTTGTAAACTAGACCCAAAACTAGACCCAAAACTAAACTAGACCCAAAAATATTGGTACTGTTGTCTTAACTGATTTTTCCAAGGCATTTGACCTTATTGATCATAATTTACTCATTTCAAAATTTATTCAGATAGGAGTGAGAGAATCTCTGATCCCATGGATTCGCAGTTTTATTTCCGGCAGACAACAGTGTGTCAGATATAATAAAACTCTGTCTGACTATAAAACATTAAAAGGGGGGCTGCCACAAGGTACCAAAATGGGCCCTTTAGGATTTCAAGTCATCATAAATGATGCAGCATCTGATGCAACTACCAGTGTGTGGAAATATGTTGATGATTTAACACTTGCCTCAAATTCAACAAAAACTGTGCACTCTTTGCAGACTGATTTAGACAATTTTGTCCAGTGGTCTAAAAATAATAATCTGACACTAAATCCAACCAAGTGTCAGGGGCTGCAGGTCTGCTTTATGCAAGATCCACCTAGTCCAAACCTGTGTATTGACAATGCCCCCTTGAATTTTGTCAAGTTTGCTAAAATTCTTGGAATTTGGCTTCAAGATGATTTGAAATGGGAGAAACAAATTTCTGAAATGCTTAAAAAGACCAATAGCCGTTTATACATGCGCCGCAACTTAAAACGATTTGGGTTCAATTCATCCGAGCTGTCTGTTATTTATAAAGGCTACCTTAGACCCTTATTGGAGTATGGCGATGTTGTGTGGGGTTCCTCTCTGACATGTGATCAGTCTTTAACTCTTGAAAAGGTGCAAAAAAGGGCGTGCAAAATTATTCTGGGTAAAAAGTATAACTCATATTCTGATGCAATTGAAGAATGCGGAATTGAAACTCTTTCTGACCGTAGACAGAGCCATAGCAGAAAATTTGCTCAATCCCTGCCCAACAGTAACCGTACAAGCTCTCTTATCCCTCCTTCAAGGCGTTCTGTACATGGCAGAGAACTGCGCAACTCAAACTCGATCTCCCTTTTGCCATGTAGAACAGAGCGGTTCAGAAAGAGTGCAATTCCGTATTTCATTGACTTATTGAACAACAAATTTTAATTTTTTTGTATACTTTATGCGGCAGCTTGAATTTTAAATATTTTGTTATCTTTGTCCAATATGGCCCTGGTGCAAAGTGGTTGTGACTGAGTGATTATGTACAAGCTTTAAATTGAGATTAAGTGTGTGTGTAAATGTGTGATGTGAGTGAGTACTATGGTATAGATGTTTGAGGAGTGAGTAAGCCAGAATATCATGAGGTGCAATATGACCAGTGCTAATTTTTCTTTTATTCCCATTATTATTTTTTTTGCATCAGCGTGTTTTTATATCTCTTGATTTTTATATATCTTAATCTTTGATTCTTGTAAATTATTATATCTGTATCTTAACATTTTGCTTGTTCAGTAATTTTGAGTATTTTGTATATTTGTCAGTGTATTTAATTTATAGTATTTTATATGTAAATGATGTGTAATTTGGCGGCCACGATGCATTATGTAATAAAATGAAACAATGAAACAATGAAACAAGCCCACTTGACTAACGTGCAAAACCTTGCTTGACGAGTTTGCCAGACTGAGAGCTTGACTAGCTTGACAGTACAAAAGAGCTTGACTAACTTCAAGTTGGTCAAGCTGGCTTGACTAGCTTAAGTTAGTCAGGCTGAGCACGGTCAGGTGGAGTCATTGATGGCAACATGGTTGACAGCACAGACACATGTAAAACATCGTGCCGTCGTTTGACCTCATAAATACCACCATTATGTACTGATGTATCGTGAATTATAACATTTGATTATATGCAGCTCACTGACTATTTTGGTGGTACTCATATGTCACTCTTTAACCTCTCTCAATATTATTGACGGATTAGCCATACATCGTGGATTAAGCTTAAAAGCTTGTTATCGTACATGTGCACTAGCGTGCTCGACTAGCTTGCCTGACTATCGATGCCTAGTCCCGCTTGACTAACGTATCGTCAGTCAAGTCTGCTTGACTAACTTTAAGTTAGTCAAAATGGGTACCATCTGGACTAACGTAAAACTAGTCAATAAATAGTCAAGCGACTAGCCTAAACTAGTCCAGCTTGCTGGACGAACGTCAAGCTGGTCAACAGACTAACTTAAAACTAGTAAAACAACTAAAATGAGACTAGTCCAGCATGCGCTAAGTTAGTCATCCATGTTAGTCCAGCAATACTGACTAACTTGAAGCTAGTCTAGATGGGTACCATCTGGACTAGCTTTAAGTTAGTCACACTGACCAGTTTAGGTTTTCAGTGTACGTCATAAACTTAATTGTGAAAATCGCAACTTTCCGCTCATTTTACCAGAGCACCCACTCATTTGTTACCTAAAATGGTGGTTTGTATGATTATGTTAAATATTCTTTGAAAATGATTATTGTTGATCCAGTCACGTAAACACCATTAATGACTTTTCATAAAAGACACGAGACAAAGAAGATTTGTTTTTCAATTTTCTAGTTCCGTCTTTAATGCGAAGTGTATCTAACATGTCTAAAGTGATACCAAATTTGTAAAAAATAATTATGAATTTGAACGTTTGGAATGAGGATACGTCATTGTAAAGAAAAATCACATTTATTGACTCGGCTGGACTCACCAACTGATACCGACACCAAGATAGATTAAGGGTCTACAGAAATTTATGGCTCGAGATATTGAACATGATACTGATAATGTGACATACCACTCTTTGCATAAGTGATTTATTGTATATATATACAGGTATAAGGTAGGTAATTGCAGAACTTCTAACTTTGCACTAGTAACCAGGACCAAATAAAGTTCCCGTGTCTTGGTTTAGGCTGATATCAAATTGTTATCTTGTTTTTGGTGTGGGCTACTTTCAGGCCTCTTTGGCTCCCAACGGCTCATTCCTCCATTTTATTAGTTGTATCGTTTATATCTACATGTTGCTTTTTTGATGTAATTTTATATGGAAAATAAAATTTAAAACTGAATTTGAATGCAAAATAATAGGCCTAGTATGAAAATAATAGGCCTAGTATGAATTTCTGACTCAAGTCTTCCGAATGGGAAAGGGGTGCCCTCGATTAGCCTTTTTTGCCGAATAAACTGCGCCATAGTCAAAGATTATGGTAGGGGGTTGGTGAAATCCCATGATTCTTTCAGCTTTCTAGTTAAGAATCATCAGGTATGTTTCCACGACGAGTCAAGTTTCGAAAGGTAATCACTTTCGAAAGGAATACTAATCCTCTCAACTGTAAGCGACCGTCTCCACGACGTCTTTCAACTTCGAAAGGAACTCTCTTTCGAAGTTGAATACACAGTTTATACCAGAAGTACTGTTGAAATGAGTAAAACGTTATTTTGACCTGAAACGCAAAATTCACATACTGCAAAGGTATATAGGCTACACAAATCGGATGGTTTTGCTGTTGTTCAGAAATATAGTATGGTCACTAGGAAATTTTGTATACTAAAATTAGGAAAGACGCCGGTATAAATGTTGTGCTAATACAGATATATATTTCTCTTTTGAAAAGCAATAGTAGTCTTGACCATTATTAACTGTTATCATTTTAGATGAATAGTTGCAATGATCATGGCATACCAAAGTATTATATAGGCCTAATACTGATGTCATGTTGTTCAATTAAATGGCGGAAAACGGTCCGAAATCATCAATAAGTTCAGTTGTAATACACTATTAAAGCGAGCGAGATATAGTGCTTGGTATGTAGGATTTTGTATGGCTTTTGTTTCAAGGTCGCGCTCAACTGTAAGTTGTCAACTGCGAGTTGTTTCCACGGGATCTTCCTTTCGAAGGTGAGTCGTTAACTGCGAGTCAACTGTAAGATTTCTTGTGGTTGAAAACTTGCAGTTTAGGGTCGTTCCTTTCGAAAGTGGCAGAGCCCCTTGGTGGGGGTCAGAAAGCCCCTTGAAGCCCTAGCGTTTTTTACATTCTAAGGGTGTTCCTAACACGTATTTTTGTTGGTAATG
>JXSR01S014237.1:8961-30647 GCA_000969725.1 Ophiothrix spiculata | reverse complement strand
CTGAAAGCTGTTTTTGGTTTAATGAACAGAGTTTATATTTAAATGTGTTAAAAATATTTTACATATATGTAAATTAAGGTATCAAAATGGGGACAATTTGGTGGTTGATTTATTTTTGGGACACCCTGTATAGATGAAAATGTTTATCTGACAGCATAGTAGCAGTCATAATAAAAATTCAGGATAACAAAAACCCTAGAAACACCAAACTCTCAATGCTAAAGATGTTATTTATTATTGACCGATATCGAGATATTGTTTGTTTTTTTCTTGGGACACACTGTATTGATAAAAACGGTAAATCTGACAGCAAAATAACCGTCAGATTCAGATTCAGCATCACATAAAACCCCTCAGTACCAAATTTTGTGGCCAAACTCTCAACGGTGGCGAAGTTATTAATTATTGACCGAAATCGAGAAATCTGGCCCACTGTGCACTGTTTGGTCACTAATAATATGTAGCCATTTAATGTTAAAGGCACATTATTGGTGGCGCTATTTCTATAAATCAATTTTTCAGGCTTTAAGAATCTGTGACCCTCAGTTTTGACATTTGTCACATGGAAAAGGTAAAGGAGACCAAAACAATTTTATTCATGTTAAATTCACACAACAATTAATTAATTTATGCAATATGCATACAGTGTGTCCCAGAATGAAGTTATCAACTCCACATAATTCAAAAACAATCATCACTACTTTGTTCGGTGCAAGAGTTAAGAAAATCCATGTACCAGGTGTCCCAAAAAATGGTTACATGTAGAAAAATGATCGTTTGCAAAAATTATAGCAGTTGGAGAATTCAAACTTAGCACGATTTATGATACATACCTCTGCTAGATGTTTGCAAACTTTCAATATCACAGTATTATTATTTTGCGAGTTATTAATCAAGATAGATACCTATGTCAGAAACGTATTTTTTCAAAATTCAACAAAATCTTAATACCTTCGTTTGATATAATGTTAAACCTTGTTCAACCCCATGTAAACTTGAAATTGACTAGCCAAAGTTAGGTTGTTGCATACCATAGTAAAGGGAAGAGTTTTTTCTTCCCATTGATACCAAAATCATGAAAATTCGACAAGCTGTTACGTAATTATGACGTCATAAATTACTACAAGTCTGAAAATTATGTAGAAATCTGATTTCGGGCAAATGATGGCAACGGATTCAGAATTTCGCTATTTCTGTTTAAATGTCGATCAGGATTTTGCTACTATAAAGAAAATTATAATTTTAAGATTATTTTTTCAAAATGAACAAAAAAATTGCAGTTTAAACAGTTACAGAATTAATGTTACCTATAAAATATTGATTGTGCTTTATGCGTATGCATCAAATTTCGCGCAAAAACTTGATTGACAGGTTCAATATAAACAACTCATTCTGGAATGCATGGAATGCGGCAGGGTATCCGTAATTTGCATAATAGATATACTAAAAGAGAGTTCAGTTATTATTTAATTAAAATTGTATCCAATTTGGTTTAATATAAAGTCAGATCACAATCATTTAAAAAAAAAAATGCACATTAAAATACGACAAAACGTGTATGCTTATTATTTTGTTGAATTTTGAACAAATGCGTTTCTGACATAGGCATCTACCTTTGTTGATAACTCAACAACCAATAACGCTGTGATATCACAATTTTACGAGTATTTAGAAGAGGGTTGTAATATAATTTGTGCAAAATGTCGTGTCTCTAACTACTATAATTTAGGCACACGGTCATTTTTTCTATATGTAACCATTTTTTGGGACACCTGGTATTAGTTTTCTGGAAGTGAGCGCTTAGAGCGTCAAAGGAGTTTTGATACTTTTCCCAGTTCCAACAAGTTGTAAAAATTCCTCGGCGATTTGCAGCATAAACATGTAAAGAAGAACACCATCTATACAGACATAATCATGATATACGTGCTGGTTGAAGACATGAAATAATAAATTTAAAACTATGCATCAGCACTCACGTTTTTTGGTCGAATTATTTCAGAGAAACCCTTCTCCGTCCTCAGCGAGTGGTATCTGAGTTGTGTCTGACGTCTGATTTCCTGTTCTGGACTGGGTTTATGGTCAATATGGCGCCTCTTCGGCATTTAAACCACATCGAACTCTGAAACAACTTCTGGTTGCCCCGAAAGATAATGCAACCACCGAAGAAAAATCCGGTGTAGTGTATCGTTTCCCCTGTAAGGACTGCAACAAAGTTTATGTCGGTGAAACGAAACTGACTTTGGGGGACAGAATCAAAGAACATGTCGCCAAAACCGCGTCCAACCAATCAGCCCTTGCCGAGCATAGCAAGGCCACAGGACATGAACTAGATACCAACAATGTTGAAGTTTTGTGCAGGGAGGACAAGCTTATTCCAAGGAAAGTGAGAGAGGCTATGTATATCGAGAAAGAACTTAACCCCACCCTTAATAGGGACGGGGGCCGTGAACTTCCAAAGATTTATGATTTCCTGTTATCAATATCAAGAAGGACACCACCGACGTCCAGAACAGGAAATCAGACGTCAGACACAACTCAGTTACCACTCGCTGAGGACGGAGAAGGGTTTCTCTGAAATTATTCGACCAAAAAACGTGAGTGCTGATGCATAGTTTTAAATTTATTATTTAATGATGATATTTGTTCAAGTACAAGCGTGTTTGTTTTCAAGATTATTTAAGCCTGTATCTGGTTCCATTTTATATGTGAAAATGATTTAATATGTTTTATTAGGTAATCGTCCTTTATAGTGACCTCCTCAAGAACATGAAAACTCATTTAGCAGACCACCTGAAAGCACGCCAAGCCTGATACCCAGTGAGCAATGGTTGTATTAATATACAGTGTGTCCCAGAATGAAGTTATCAAGATTTCAATGCCGCATAATTCAAAAAACAGATTTTCCCAGACAATAAAAGTTAGTGACAATTATGCCTTATGTCTCCACTTGCTTTGGTGCAATAATGAAGAAAATCCATCCATTAATGTTCTAGAAGGGAGCGTTTGAAGCTCCAGAGGAGTTTGGACATTTTTCCCAGTTTGGAGAGGTTGTAAAAATCCAGTTGTAATTTTCAGCGGAAGTATCCGAGCAATGATGTCATCTTCTACCAACATTACTGTTTTGTTTCACGTGTTGCATCTCCTTGATGATGCCTTGGAGTTTAAATAAAGGTTCAACAGAATGTTAACTCTGCTTCTACCTTGGAATCCACATGCTTCATTTTTGCAGTTCCTTCTAAGCTTTATATTTTCTGACATTTTTAAGACGGGCTACTCATGTGATGAGGATATCTGGCTCCTGGAAATGTTAAATAAATCTTTCCATTGTTTGAATGACACCTGCACTTTTGCAGATATTGGTCAATCATGATACTCTTTTCTCCATGGACAAATGAGGTGTTATGTTTGCTTTAAATTATCATATTCCTACAACCACTGCTACCAGAGTACCAGCCCCTTAATGTGCT
Source organism: Ophiothrix spiculata (assembly GCA_000969725.1). Taxonomy (NCBI): domain Eukaryota; kingdom Metazoa; phylum Echinodermata; class Ophiuroidea; order Amphilepidida; family Ophiotrichidae; genus Ophiothrix; species Ophiothrix spiculata. The sequence continues at coordinate 27,180 of JXSR01S014237.1, read as the reverse complement.
TTCAAAGGGCCCGCTAAATGATTTTCCTAAACGATTACTTAATAAAAATTTATTACATGATTTTTGCATATAAAAAAGGAACCAGATTTAGGTTAAAATAATCTTGAAAACAATAACACTTATAATTGAACAAATATTATCATGATTATGTCTGTAAAGATGGCATTCTTCGTTGCCATTGAATTTTCACAACTTATCCAAACTGTGAAAAGTGTCTAAACTCCTGTAGAGCTTCAAAGGCTCACTTCTAGAAAACTGATGCATGGATTTTCTTTATATTTGAACAACAGCAAGTCAAGACATTAGGCATGATTGTCACCAAGTTCTATTGCCTGGAAGTATTTGGTTTTTGAATGATGTAGCTTTGAAATCTTGATAACTTTATTTTGGGACACACTAACACCTCATTTGTCAATGGATAAGACAGTATCGTGATTGACCAGTATCGGAAATGTAAAGATACCATTGAAACAAGGGAAAGATTACCTTAACATTTCGAGGAGCCAGATATCCTCATCGTAGGAGTAGTCAGAATGTCAAAAAATGTAAAGCTCATCGTATCAAAAGGAACTCCAAAAATAAACGTGATAACGCCAAGCTAGCCAAGTTAACATTGAGCTGAACCTTTATCAAGACTCTGAGGCATCATCAAGGAGAACCAACATGCCAAACAAAACAGAAATGTTTCTAAAGATGACGTCCTTGCTCGTATACTTCCGCTGCAAATTACCACTGGATATTACGACCTCTCTAAACTGGGATAAGTGTCCAAGCTCCTCTGGATCTTCAAACGAACACTTAAAAAAAACGAATGCATGGATTTTATTTATTTTTTGCACCGAAGCAAGTGGACACATAAGGCATGATTGTCACCAACTTTCATGGTCTTGAATAATTTAGTTTAAGACTTATGCGGCTTTGAAATCTTGATAACTTCATTTTGGGACACACTGTATAATTAATCTTGAAAAAATGAATAGCTCCACCAATAAAATATGAGCTAAAAATTACGTTTTTTTTTTAAAACTAAAATGAGAATTTTTTGAGATAAAATGTAAAATTAAATTATGGAAACAAATATTATAGTTCAACACCTAATTCAAGAACTAATTTAAACACTTTTAAGGGCCTGCATTTATTGTAACAGTACATTTTGTTGAAAAATTAATAAATGAACCCATTAAACAGTGGTGTTCTGTCAAGTCGTAGGTACTCTGTTATCGACCTCATTATGCATATTTTAAAATACAAGTGCGGTCGCCAAACGAGAAAAAAAAATGATCGCAAGATTTTGTTTTTTTAACGTGACCTGCTGAAAAGGCTGACTCTAAAAAGGGTGAGAGAAAATGCAAATTGGAAATGTGAGAATGAAAATTTGGAGCTTTTCCAATAAAATGTATGTGATTTTTTTGTTGTTGATTAAAATGTTCATTATGTGGTATTTTCTATGAAAATCAACGGTTTTAAGCATTTTGAAGCAGACGAATCAAACCCTTACATTAATTTTGTCTTAGAAGATAAAAATTGTTTGTTTGATTAGTTCTTGTAGAAAACCTATAAAAACTCTGATTGATGAAATTTGAAAAATATATTTTGCCTAAAAGACCTTAAGTAAAGTGAAGAAATAACAAGAGGAAAAACATACGTTGGTGTGATGTACGAAAGGAATCTAATATCGGCTCTTCATACTTGCCTGCGATTTGTAATGCGATAACTAGCTTTTGTCCCGACGGGTCATCCTCTGACGTCAGCAACATGCATGGCTCAGCTCATAGTTAGTGTTTTGAATGGCCCCGCTGTCATGCTCGCTGCGTTGAAATATTTTGCATTTCATATGAAATGTAATGAATGAAACATGCGTTTTTCTTGCTGAAAAGTAACTTTTGTGTTTTTTTATATAGATTATGTCAACTCGAGAATTTCTTTCGTGGCAGTTAAAAATTGAAGAAAACCCAACACCCTTCGCAAAAAAATAAAATAAATCAAATAAAGTAATAAACAAAAATTATCGAACCGACGGTCTATTTCGAGTCGAGAGCTATAACCACTGGACCAGCGAACTGACAATGTTAACGAATGGTATTTAAAAATGTATTCTTGGTATTTCTTCTTTGTGAAAGATGCATCCCTCACGTAGATGAGTATTATCGCATCCAAGGAGCAAGTGCGGTGCAGAAAACACAAAATACTGGTGCTGAAAATGCAAAAGTGCTGTACAGTGCGATAAAAAAACTCCTGGGCTGCTTAGAGATCAACGCTGGCTAGGCCTCCTCTGAATGCCTCGAAGGAGGGAGCATTGGCCAATGGAGCTGGTAGGGCATTCCACATTCTGTTGGTGCTTGGGAAGAATGCGTGTTGGTATACCAGGATGGATGCTGATGGAATTGCAAATCTCAGGTTGTGGCCTCTGGTGCGGGTGTTAAGAAGAAGTAGGTGACTAGATGGTACATCAACAGTTCTGTAGTGGATTTTGTACAACATGACTAGTTTGGAGACATTTCTAGGATGTTCAAGAGTAGGCCAGTTGAGCTGAGAAAGCATGTTGGTAACACTGCTTGTTCTGTGGTAGTCCCTCATGGCGAAGCGAGCAGCTCTCCTTTGAACCGCCTCTAGCCTGTCTATGTCAGACTTATGATGAGGAGCCCATGCGGCAGATGCGTACTCTAGCACAGGTCTGACGAATGTTGTAAAACACTGGGCCTTGATCTTCTTAGGACAGCTTCTGATGTTACGCTGAAGGAATGCTTGGGTACTGTTGGCCTTCTTGCAAACTTTGTCAACATTGGTTTTCCATGACAAGTTGTTGTTGGTGATGTTGATTCCAAGGTACTTTGCACAACTGGTCTTATTGAGGATTTCATTATGGAAGGTGTATTCAAATGGAATGCTGCTCCTTTTGTTGGTGATGGTAATGACTTCACATTTACTTGGGTTGAAGTCCATTAGCCAGTCCTGTTCCCACTGCTATAATTTATCCAAATCTGCTTGCAAAGCCTTGGCATCTGAGATATCTTTGATAGTGCGATACATGAGGCAGTCATCTGCGAACAGCCTGGTTGTTGAAGATGCCATCGCATGGAGGTCATTTATAAAGACCAAAAACAGCAGACGGCCTAGGACCGTGCCCTGGGGCACTCCAGATGTCACTGATGAAGTACTAGATGATTGTCCTTCTACCAAGACTCGCTGTGTACGCCCAGTAAGAAAAGCTTTGATCCACTGCAAGACTTCACCACGGATACCATAAAATTGTAACTTATGGAGGAGGCGCTGATGAGGGACTCTATCGAATGCCTTAGAGAAGTCGAGTAAGACTGCATCAATTTGCTGTTTGGAGTTCAGTCCCTTTGCCAGATCGTTGAGAGTGATGACGCTTACGGAACCCGTGTTGGTCATCTGATAAGATCTTATGTTTATCAAGGTGAGCCATGATGTTACTATGGATGATGTGCTCCTGGAGTTTACAACATATCGATGTAAGTGATATTGGCCGGTAGTTTGATGCAGTTTTATTTAAAGTAGTTGGTTACGAATGTGCAACAATTGTGGAAGGTTCAGTTTTTGCAACATGTTGAGTTTCAGTGTCAGGACTTTCACAAAATAACCCTTACATCAATTTTGTTTTAGCACACTTTAAAGCAAATTTTTGCCGGACTTCAAGAAAAATGTTTAAAATTTGCTATAAGCGTATCGGCTTATAAATATATATTTTATAATCAATTCATATTTTTCAAGAAAATCACCAGCCAATTTTGAAGGTACATGGCGTGAAATAACTTGCCAGTATAACGAAATGTCACACATAATTCGGTAAATCAAATTTCATTGTATCTATACAGTATTTATACATAAATGTGCAACATTTCTGTATTCCAGGTCTATATTTTCGATTTATAGGGCTTTTAAAATATTTTCAGACTCATTAATATTCATGTTAAACATCTAGTGCACGGTCGATTCAATATTTCAATATATAATTTCAAATAAAGGAAAGGGAAATCTCGCCACTTCACGACTCACTGGATTATGTCTGCAGTATAATAGAGTTTTAGGGCTCAGTCACACATCAACGTATTGAGCTATAAGGTATGCCTGACGTACAATGTTTTGGCAGTCAGACTTGTTTTTTTTTCACTCTCTTCCTGACAATCGTTTTTATATTTAGCTAGTTTTTGTTCATTTTTTATTAGTTAATGTATATACCATGTTTACAATAACAGAACACTTGCATGTTGACTTAGTAATTCATTTTCTGATAATCTTTATATCTTTAAACAAAAGGACAATAAGAAACCACTTGACTACATCGATCTTAGCGAGGAAGACTACAAAGACGTCAAGGAAGCCGTTGAGGTAACGTAAATTTCAAAAGATGCTCATGTCTGTGTTTTTGATATTAATTTGCAACATTCGAGAGAAATTCACACGATTAGATCCAGCATCAGCCAGTACTTAAATCATATGCTAATGAGCTTTTAAAGAGTAGTTTATTTTGTTTTCGATCTGGCGATCAATATTTAAAAACTTGGTTGCGATATTTTGTTTCTTGACGTGACCTGTCGGATAGTTCGGACTTCGAACTCCTATAATCACAAGGGGGTTAAAGCAAATAAAAATTGGAAATATGGATGAAAATATTTGGAGTTTTTCTAACAAGTATGCTTAGGAATATAAAAAATCTTTAGTTTCCTACATTTTTAACAAATTTGCAAATTTTTAGCTTTTAAAATCACGACGTCACATCTACTTAGGCGCAGCTTGTTTTACCAACTTTTATGTGAATTAGCTAATACAAACTGCAAGTTTAGGTATCAGACCTCACATTCATGAAATTTGAAAAATATATCTTTCCTGTAAAAAAAATTCTTTTGTAAAAGTAGTCTATTGAAAAAAATAAAACCTTGTTTTCAAAATGAAAAAAGAAGGCGCCGACGGGATTCGAAACTGGAACCTCTCGCACCAAAATCGAGTAGCTTAGCCACAAGGCTATAGAGACCACGCTGACATGGAGACAGTATCTTAACTATAATATATATGTAATAATAGACAAGTGCCGCTTAATTGATCACTACCGGAGTTACATGATGTTTTGCGTAGAAATCGGATGTTTTATTTGACCTCATTGGACCAAGCGTCACATTCTGTTACGCGAGGCGTGTTTTACCCAAAATTACCGCTTTATTAGTAAATCTGTTAAGATAGTGTTGTCGCTCTCTTTTGACCAAGTGGATAAAATATATTAAGTCCAGAACCGTAGAATTTAAGTAAAACGCAAAGACCCAATTTGACCTCAATCAAGGAAAATAAACATTTGCAAAAACACATAAACAGACACTTATATTTCCAAAAAAATAATTTTTGGTAAATTTCAAAATGTTTTCATAACATTTATTTACCTAGAGAACAAAACCCCATTTTAGGGGTAAAACTGCAACTAGAAATTATTTTAACGTGTCCTCTCTATTTGGGTTCTATGGACCATGGGTAACATAACTAGGGTGGACACAAATCAGTCTATTGCATGGGACCCTGCAGGAGGGGGGTGTGTAAAAGTCATTGCAGGGGGCAAATTTCAACATTGGTCAAATTTTGTTTTAAACCATTCTAACATGTTCTTCTCATCATAAGGAAGCAGGAAAAGTATACTTTGACCCATATCTGATGAAGGGATTTTCAGATATAACCGAAAACATGAAATGTTTCTAAGGGTCATGAGATGGGCGTCACACGTTGGGTCTATGGGAGTTAAACATTTTAAAAGTGTCCGATTTTGTTCAAAATGGTCTCAAATTCTTCGTCTTGCAAAACTGTCTACATACAGTAATATTTTCAAACGTCTTCGACCAATCGTTTCTATGGTATCAAGAAAAACTTATTATTTCCAATTGGTGCAAATAGCAAAAACTCGATATTGACCTGTAACAATAGCAACGGTTGATCGTAGACATTGTAAAATATTGATTTGTACAGAGAGTTTTGCAAGACGAACAATTTGAGACCATTTTGAACAAAATCGGGCACTTCCCATACGCCCATCTCATGACCTTTAGTTTGACCTTTCATGTTTTCGAATATAATTGATGACGTATTCATCAGAGATGGGTCAAAGTATACTTTTTCTGGTTCGTTATGATGAGAGTAACATGTTAGAATGGCTTTGAACAAGATTTGACCAATTTTCAAATTTGCCCCCTGCAATGACTTTTACCCCGCTCCTGCAGCGTACCATGTGACAGACTGATTTTGTGTCCACCCTAATGATGTTACTTATGGTCCATAGCACCCATCTAGATTCTAGATAGGACACATTAGAATAATTTCTCGTTGCAAGTAAACCTGTTTTGCTCCCTAGGTAATGCTTCTAAGTGCAAATTTGATTTGGGATTCTATGTAACTTTGGCGAGTTTACAGGCTTTTTAAACTAGGGCATCTGAACTTATGAATATTCATACACATTTCGAAAACGACCTTTTCCGTAATTTTTTATGAATAATAATAATAACACCCAAAAAAAAGCGACATTTCAGCGAGCTGAAATCTGGCTGAGCATTTGTAATCAGAAACAGAATATTTAACGATATATACATGGTGTGACCAAAAGCAGTTTACAGTCAGTAACTTGTCTCCATTTGGAAAACAAAGATACATTCTGTAAATTTATTTTGAATTATAAATTACGAGGGTCATTCAAAAAGTTGTTGTATCATAACTTTTGTTCTGTTAAAGGTAGCTACTTAAAAATTGACACAAATATAGCTAAGGATGCCACCAACACATGGTGTAACAATCATATCAATATAATTTCTAGATTTCTGTAGGTTAGTGTACATCGGAAACGGTAAAATATCTAATGACATTTCTCCTTAAATTATATGTGCAGCTTATGTATGAAAAACTATATGTAAACCCAAAAGTTATGTAAGTTACAGAATAAATTTGATATGAAAGTGTACCTAACAGTCCACCAAGTCATTCGTCACTGATAAAGTAAACTTGCTACAGACAAGAATTACCCAGAATCCCAATATTTGAAAGGATGTCTTGTACCCTCTCAGGTTTACAAATATTAGCATAGTGTGTTTCTCTGTAGCCTGACTTTTCCAAGTCCGTATTTATGTAAAAGGCAACAGTTAAAGCTACTACACCACGTTTTTCAGTCAAAAACTTGAATTTGGTTTCCCTTGGTATCTACCATGAAAACATTTTAAAAATAAAGCTTCATAATGCCGCCATTTTGTATCTCGTTTTATTCAGGTCAATTTCTTCGTAAACTGTGTCTTTGGTGATTTTAATATTATTGCTGGAGGGGCTATTTGTTCCTATTATTGTTATCCTTGTGAATTACCATTATTTGCAGTTTGGGTCAACTTTTTTACATCCCGCATAATTGTATGTTCATTCTTATGTTTTATAATATTTTTACTGTATACCAATACTACATGGCTATATTATGACCTTTTTAATTTACTGTATTTGAGCCACTTTTAAAAATGTTGCACATAATTATTTTGACCATTTCCGGTGTAACAAAACCCTCTGTAGTTTTCATAACACTTACATAAATCTAGATAAGATATTAATACGATTGTTGCACAATATGTAGGGCACATTCTTAACTATATTTTTGCTAATTTTCAAGTATCTACCAGTATTAGAACAAAAGTTATGATACAACAGGTAGAACTTTTTGAATGACCCTCGTAAATAGACCATTGTCTTTCCATAACAGAAAAAATATCGGATTTTTGACAACCGATACAAAAATTATGGTCAATTTCATAAATTGTAAATAAATTTGGTCGCACAAAGTCAATGACAACTAAAATGATCCTTATGTTTTCCTCTTTTATAAAGGCTAGGGAACTTTGACATTGCTTGCATGTGAGATTAGACCTGCTTATAACCCCACTGTGATATTTTTGTGACACTTTGCTCTAAACATTGATACAAAGATGTTTAATAATTCCAGAATTTCTAACACTTATGAAAGTGGACGTTAAACCAAGTGATGTTGGGCAATCATTACTGTTGCCACAACAGTGACGAATTTACGTATCCAGAAATGCTGTTTGTTTGGTATGAATAGTGAAATAGACTGATAAATGAAGTGTGATGAAAATTGGGAGGCAATGGTCAAATACCACAACGTTTTACCTAACTCCTGAGGGACAGTTCCTTTTTAACGGGATGACGGAATGTTATGTTCAACGATAGATTGCATTCTCACACTTTGTAGAATATCCGAATTTCTGGCATACTTACAGCGAAAGAGTCTCTTTACAATGTTCATTTTAAATATTGATTTTCTTTTAAGGGCCCTGTCAACTTTTTGTTTCAGAAACGGTTTTGCTCTGTAACCCAGTAAAGGATAATTAAAGCTAAGATCATCTTTCCTGGTTGTTATATTACTGTTTATCATTTCATTTATTACGTGACTGACGTGTTTCAAATTCAGAGCAGGCAACATTTTGAAATTCCAAATGGCCGCAAAAAATGCAATATGTGGATAAAATTGATAAGTGGATAAGCAATAAAATATAATAAAAGCAATAAAAAAGGTTACAACTGTCACACAACATTAGTTTTAGAGTTTATTCCGTTTTGGTCTAAGGAATGTGGACCTAGAATCTTGGGGACTAAGTTATTTTTACACGGGGATTGAAGCTGGGCGAAAAATGTTAATTGTAAGAATAGTCTCTATCATGAATATAAGAACAATTAGAGAGCAAAGATCTAGAGACGAGCTGGCAATCAATATGGACACATATTGCATCGAGATACTTGACATACAGGAATATTGTATTATGCATGACGAAGCAGTATTAGATACGACCGTGTAAACTTTGATAAGTCAGAATGAGCTTTCGATCAATACGATAAATTACATTGATGAAGTTGATAGTTTGTTTTATTTTGAATGGCTGCATAGAAACTCGACTGACGAATAATTCTTACATCTTTTTGAGTTACATGGAAATGATTCAGATTTATTTTAAGTATCGGTGTCCGAGTCATCTTTGGCTGCTTTGAGTGTGGCTTTAACGATAAGATCGGCTAAATCTTTGGGACGTCTGTATGAAACGAGTAGTGGTTCTGTGAAAATCTGTTTTGACCAAATATGGTGGAAGATCCAAGTCATTAGCAATCTCACATAATAAAGGAGGACATTTTTATGTTGATAAAGCTAATTCTTAGTCGGAATTACATGATTACTGTTGTCACAAAGTTTTGATCGTCATGTAAATAAAGAAATGAGATAACAAATGATACTGTCCCATGTATGATTATCTTATTCCCAAATATGCAACACATATCGGTATAAAGTGTTTATGTGCAATGTTACATCACTGTGTTCTATGATTGAAAAAAATGTATGTTTTTAAAATGTAAGAACTTGTTTCAACGTATGTGTAATTGTATATTGTAAAAGATACTATCATCCCTACTAATGGATTAATTAAAAAAAAATGGTTAAATTATGCATTATTGTTCTTAATTAAATATAACTGAAACTAAATCTAATAAAATAATTTAGAGTAAATGGCAAAGTCATTTATTTCAAAGTCATTTATTTTAATCTCCAAATTTTAACAGGATTCCCTGCATATTGTCAATGTATTTGTTTACACTAACGTTTCATAATCATTTCCTTTCAGCATATTCAGAATATGAAGAAAATATCTGACGAAGATATACGGGACATAACAAGCAAAGATACAAACCTCACACCTACGCACCTAGAGCGTTTGTTTTTCTCTCTGGGCATGAACTGTTTTGAAGTAGCTAATGCGAAAATCGATGCACCGGCAAGAGATGCAAGATCACAGATTGAATATGTTTTGCATACCTGGGTATCTAAGAAGGGAAAAGACGCAACAAGAACTAAACTCATCCAAGCTTTAAAAGATGAAAATTTGAATGAAGCGAAAGAATGTCTTCAAGTAAAGTGGGGCCTTGTCACTCATGGTACGTATTATTATACTGCGTATATGTAACTTTTAAAAAGATCAATATATTTTTTTTTCAGATAACGGGCTTCATAAAAATATCTAGAAAACTGGAACACAAAAAGTAAAGTCTTTTCCGACAGCTATAATTTTTTCGTTTCTTTGTTTTTAACAGCTTTGACTGACGTTACAGATGAAGATATCCACTACGTCACTTCCAACCTATTACTTTCGTATAATGATTTACAGAATCTGTTTAGGGCTCTGAATTTTCAGAGAACTGAAGTTGATTATATAGAAAGGTCATATAATAATAAAGACTATAGGTTAATAGCAGTACATATCCTACGTGAATGGCGAATGAAAAATGGACGTGGAGCATCCAAAAAAATAATAATTGATGCCCTGGTGACATGTAGACTTGGCAAAGCACAGCAGAAATTGGCGGAAAAATGGGGATTCCCCGTAATTAGCGGTAAGCTTATCATTATGGTCTATCAGCATGTTTCCTCAATGCATTTGTGTCGCAGCCGCTACGAGGACAGTTTTTATTTATTTTTTTTCTATCTCTTTTGCTTTTCTAACTTAATTGGATAACTTTGCTAAATATGATATAATTTTTTCGATGATGAAAAATGATATAATATAACACATTTTCAAAATTCCCAATCTATTTCATCATAAAATCCTAGATTAAATAATTGTTATTACATAAATAGGAATTCGTTTTGTTATTTACATCCTTTTTGGTATTTTTCGTAATTTTGATGAAAAATATCGAAGGTGGTGTTAGGGTAGGCCGTTAAAGTCGGGGTGTAGGAGGGTTGATGAAATCCTGGAAATTTTAAAGTAGCCATTTTGAAAAATTTATGCATCAGACTTGTATACATGCTATGAGACTCAAACTTACAACAAGGCATATTATAATCGTCATTTCCTTTCCTTATAAGCAAAAAACTCGATGAAAATCTGATATTTATAACTTTTATAGCAAAATTTTGAATTGGTGGCCATTTTTGCCTGATTTTCCGATCCTAAAGTATTTTGTGACGTCATAATTACTTAACGCCTCGGCCGATTTTGATGATATTGGTATAGGGGAGGACCATACCTATCTATTAAAAGCAAATCTAAGTTAATAGGCGGAGGTTCCGTTCTAAAATTTCAGGGGGGATGTTGCCCTCTGGAGTTTGTGTTACAAAAACAAACTAGTAAGTTGCTCTAGCTTTTAGAAGGTTGGAAAGACGGTGATTGTTTGGAAACCTGTTTGCTCTGTATGAGATGGAAAATATGACTAACAGCATACGTAAGTATGATGACATCTTTCTGGTTAATCTTTTTGGCACATCATGTTTGATGGTTTCTTTTTTTTTTTTTTCGTTTACAGATGAACCTTGGCTGTCAGATAATTCAGTGATCACAAGAAACCAAGCCAAGTACGTAACCACTGATGGAGGCAGTATAGAAGTGCCTTCAGGTGCATCTTTATATATACCAGCAAATACCCTACAACCTAACGAAAGAATTGGGATAACTGTAACTAACGTGTGGGGATTGGAGAACAAATCGAATAAAGAAACTGAATTTGCTATTGGATCAGCTGTATTCTGCGAACCTGCTGGAAAAACCTTTGATAAACCTGTGGTTATAAGCGTTCCACATTCTGCAGAAGATATCACATTGAAGGATATAAAAGTTTTGACAATAACATCGAGTAAGTTTTAGATATCTGATGTTTTCAATATTCAATAGAGGTATCCCGGGAAATATAACCAATGTTCTTGATGCTTCAGACTTTCTGAAATCACAATCAATTATGGAGTTTTATTTTGCTTCATTTGATTTAGGGGTTCGTTGTTCTTTGGCCATTATGCATAAAAGCTTTATTTGCCAAATTTCGCTCTGAATTATTGTTCCTCCAAAAGTTTTCCCCAAACCTATATATACACTAGCGGTTTAAACTATTAACAAACACTTTATTCAGCCATACCTCACAAGGCATTTATAAGGAAACTATCGGGAAACTTATGTTGCTTTTGGTCATATCTGATAGGTAATCTAGTTAAGTGTAAATTTGAACACCGAATGGGATCAACCTTCTCACGTATAGGTAGGGGCGACAACACAAATAGGTCGAAAGACATGATTTTTAGGTCAAATTTGATTTGACAACGCCTGGGTCAAGGTCACTTCACCCCGCAAGTTGAGTGGTCATATGGAATGTGTATATGTAATAGACATGATAGAGTGACAAGCAGACGATGAAATGTCCTGGTCACGCTTGACTTCGCCAACAGAATGCTTGGAAGCTAACGAAAAATGATCCTTCAACGCTACCCAGTTTACAAAAATAGGGCCGTTGTAAAAGTGGAATGGTCCCTGGCGGTATATGACATTTTAAATTGTTTTAAGAGGTCTTCAATCTGTCATATACCGTTGATGATTGATTTGATAAGTTTACAAACATAGGGTTATGATGAATGTGGAGTGTTTTGTGACGGTATGTGACAGATTGAAAACCTCTTAAAACATTTTAAAATGTCATATACCGCCAGGGACCATTCAACTTTAACCGCTGCCCTATTTTTGTAAACTGGGTAGCGTTGAAGGATCATTTTTCGTTAGCTTCCAAGCATTCTCTTGGCGAAGTCAAGCGTGACTAGGACATTTCATCGCCTGCTTGTCACTCTATTACATATACACATTCCACATGACCACTCAACTTGCGGGGTGAAGTGACTTTGACCCAGGCGTTGTCAAATCAAATTTGACCTAACAATCACGTCTTTCGACCTATTTGTGTTGTTGCCCCTACCTATACGTGAAAAGGTTGATCCCATTCGGAGTTCAAATTTACACTTAACTAGATTACCTATCAGATCTGACCAAAAGCAACATAAGTTTCCCGATAGTTTCCTTATAAATGCCTTGTGAGATATGGCTGAATAAAGTGTTTGTGCTGAAATACTTTAAACCGCTAGTGTATTATAATACTGTTTTCATGTCATTTTGGAAACATGATATTTTATAGATTAACAATTGGGCTAGGCGAGGGTATATGATTCATACATGCATGCTTTCCTATACTAATATATGTGGAATTAAATTCAGGATCCCGAATTTAATTCAAAAAATGACCATAACAGAAAAAAGTAAGCATCTTTGAGCCAAACCGTTTTGAGGGTATTCATATCTACCAAAAACAAACCCAATAAGCCCAAAAAATCAATAGTCATGTATGACTAGTCCATCAAGATGGACCTCACAAGCGAGCGCCGATCAAGATGGACCTCGTAAGCGAGCACCGTAGAAAAAGGTTTACTGCCATGAAAACATATTATAATACTGTTTTCATGTCATTTTGGAAACATGATATTTTATAGATTAAAAAAATGGGCTAGGCGAGGGTATATGAAACTGTTCCTTCTTGAGTTACAGGATAGTGTCATATTTCACTTGCCTTGGATTTCCAAGGCAGGGTTTGTTGTAAGTTGATGGACCTCACGCTTTCCGTTCGCTTGCGAGGTCAATCTGGATGGACTATGTACGACAGGGGGCACTTCATTTTTAACACTTTATAGTATTAATAACTTTGTAGCGGGGACGTGAACAAATTGTGGACTACTTTTTGTGTTGCAACTGCAAGTCTCTCTGTCTCACATATATTTACAGCTACTCGTATAATATTTTACTCATATTAAAGAATCGGAAGCTAAAACTGGCGGATCGTGGCAAGTGTTCTTTGATGGCAGTAAACATAAGGATGTAGCATCTGAAACTAAGAAGAAGCATATAGTAATAATCAAAGCTAAGTCAGGAGAAATGGGCCTCATCAAATTGATATTCAATCGTCTGGCCGGTTGGAGGATATTCAGCAGACGGCCTTTGAAAATGAACATTCTGACGTTCATGCACCCTTGCGATATTCTAAGAGCAGAGACGGTATATATCTAAAGATATTTTGTGTCCGAAAAGACGAGTTTAAGGTAACTGATACTTTACGCCATACATAATATTATTTAATCTGTACCTGTTATATTGAAAACGAATTTGACAACAGTTATTTACAAAATGAAATTGTTTTTTCTACAGTTTTGAGTATCTCTATCATCTTTTTTGTTTTTGTACTTGTTTTTGTTCGTTTCATGTGCTGTTACCATGGTTACTGTAAATGTAAAATCAGATGAAGAAACGTTAATAATGTTCGTACCTAGTTATTATTAAGAGTGATTAAAAGAGTAGGGGTGATTCTTTCGCATCCCAAAGTCATTTCTCACTTATTTGTTTAAGTATTTAATGTTGGTAATGTTTTAATTTGGTAATGTCGCTCCTTTTAAGTTTTTGAACATTTTTTCAGACCACTATTGAAACCATTTTGGATTTGGAGCATGTTAATGGAGCGCTAGTGATTAGTTATTTTGAATATTTACAATTTTACATTACCCTCATGAGGCTCTAACCCAGGAACCCATTTTTCACAATAATTTAGAACATAGTTATTAGACCATTATCACAATTATTATAGTAGATTTCAAGCATGTAAATATCATAAATTTGGGAAAATGATTTTGTCGAAACCCTCAAATCAATTTTTCTATTAATAAATGATCTATAATGTGTGTCCGCTGCGGAAAAATGTTGCTCCTACATGCAGCTGCATAATACATCAGATATGCTCAGTGAGCAACATGTACGAGCCGACAAGTGCATTTTTTCTTTCAATTGCATATTTTGTGTTAATGTCTCCGACAGGAAAGATTAGATAAGTGCATTCATTTTTATCCTTACCAAGAGGCAATTTAAAATGTGAAGCATTTTACGGCATAGTTGTGGTAAAAATTATTCACGTTTAGCCTATAACTTTTACGTGAAACGGAAAATGGGAAAATATGCGGAATTTGGGATTGCTCATGGAAGTGTGAAATGCGCCGCTCCCCCCAATTGATGTGGAAAATGTTCGACTTTGTCATGTTTGTGTACGACGTATATATTGCAAGGAAATATTGTAACTTAACAGTAATTATCCACCGAATGAATCCATTCTAACATTATTTCGAGACCTACAAGGCAATGCACAGCAATATTCAAACAGCCAATATACCCAGTATATACCTGTCGACAAACCTTGCAATAATTTCTGGGTCTGGTGCATATCCGGAGTTTGTCGAGCACTCACGACGAAATCCGATGAGTTTACGGCCTTCCGATTGTTTCCTTGAGTAAAACTTCGTATGTATACATCCGTCTTGATGACAGTTTACTAAACATAAATATTTTTCAAATAATGACAATCGACCGAAATTTGAGTGAATTCTGACTCTTTGAAACATGTGTTTTTGTCGAATGATTATTTTTTATGTAAAATGAAATCACGTTTTTGAACTGAAGTAGTATTTTTTGCTAGTTTTGTGGCACAATTTGCTAGTTTTCTAGTGTGGACTATACTTTAACAAACACGTTTGGAGCTATGGCAAATGCCAACTTCGCTCCGTTTTGACCAACTTCGCTCGAATATAACGGGACTTTCATCGCCTTTTTCGGAATTTCAAGTAACTGAAGAGCACCATCGTTATGCGCGGGGCGACTCCCATAATGCAGTACAATTAAGCATGCAATTTAGCATCTTTCCCATATAGTAGTACAATTTGACTTCGCTGAACATTTAATTATAGTAGTTTTTTGCCTAACCGAACTTCCAGTCATGTGACTGAGCCGTTCCATTAGCAGCAAGAGGAGTAGAAAAAACCGCTTTATTAATTTGAAAATCAATGAAGATTCATATATAGGCCACCAAATAATGTTTATTGTTTGACAATATGTACTTTTTATTTCTTATTAATGAATTTTTTAAATCAAATTATACTATATTTTAAAATATTTCTGGAATTTTGTTGAAACGTATTGGGTATAATCATGATAACTAGGATACGTATTATATTAATGACAAGGTAAATGCACTTTATTTTGAATAGTATCATTTAAACAAGCGCAAGTTATAAAGTATACTATTTCACTTCTAAAAACACATGTTACGGTTACCATGGTTACGAGATACCCAAGAAAATTAGGCAATGGCTATTGGATCATGTCAAACCAGCCTTGCCAGCATAGGGGATTTGGCCTTTACGTTTTTATTAACATACCGCCCATTATCTTTTGATATTTAGTGATCTGTAAGATCACCATTGATCCGACCTTCATTTTTAATCGCCTGTATGTTCGACTCTCGTCAACCAGTGCCCATTATCAACATCATAATTGCGACCCAAGCATCCGACAAAAATGGGATCTTTGGACGAGTACTAAATAAACGCCAGATAATAGCACATAACTAATTTTTAAATCACCCCTGCCCATCTCACCACAGAGTTCGGTTAGGCAAAAACGTACTATAGTTCATTCATGGCCACTGAGCTGTTACTGTGTATTATGGGAAGCTTTAAATCATCCTCTTACTACAAGAATAGATTTGTGAGTGGAAAGGTAATTGCCATACAAACTTATTGTAGTAAATCAGACCCGTGAAATCGGACGCATGTTTTATTTTGTTGGGGGGGGGGGAGACAGTCATATTTAAAATGGATGAAGGTGTTAAAGGATCGCGCTAGTAGGCTGGGGCATTCGATGAGTGCACATGCTCAAACAATGAGGGGTCATTGGGAAAGAGCTTGAAATATTGGCATTCGTTGAGATAAAAATAGGCCTCAGTACAAAAATATGAGGTCTTATTGGTCTTAAAGGGGCAATTCATGATCCACTTTTCACCCTCAAGGTCACCTCTATCAAATTTGATTTTTTTTAGCTTATAAGAATCCCCAAGTGGTATATGTTACGATCCCCAAACTATTCTTTCATATGTGCTAGCATTTTTGAGAAAAGTGAAAAAATGTGTCATTTTCTAATTATTGTCGGGGCCCCGACAGTAATTACAACACAGTAGTCTATGGCGATTTTCAAAATGCTGAAAAGCTTGTAACTTTGAAACGAACGGTCGGAATCAAGTGAAATTTTCAGTATATATTTGTGTTGTACTCTTCTTTTTATTTAGCTAGAAAAGAGGCTATATGAAAATCATGAATTGCACCTTTAAACTGAGGGATCATTGTGAGAGAGCACGGTTTTTGGTATTCGGTGAGTAAAATTTGGCATCACTCGGCGAGAGAAAAATATAGACTTATGGGGTCTTTGGATGAGAGCACATACAATTATAAAATTAGCGGTCTTTGGGTGTCAGCGACGCCTCACATATGGGTCACCTCCAGAATGGGACTTCCCCTTCCCCGAGCGAACTTGCCAAGCGCTGAAGGCGGTGTCACACATCACCGTACCGTACGAATAACGTACTAAAAACGAACTTGTTTGGTAATCGATATTACATGTATTTCAATGACAAATCCAGTGTACGTTATTAGTACGTGATTCGTACGTTTTGTGATGTGTGACACCGCCTTAACCGAGGGACAGGATACCAAGGCAACGAACCAAGGTTCTTCGGAGTGAGCTAGACCTTTGGTTTTGATTGTTGTTTGCTCCAGTAAGCAGGAGAGTATTTTGGTACATCGTCAATAGGCAAATATCACTATGCAATGCGGGGCTATATTGGTGTTTGTTCTGGTTTAACATCAAATAACCCTATATGAACATGATGAAATTTAGTCAAAATTTGCAACATGCTGAATCGCGGACTTACTTTACCATTTGTTTACCTAAGTCTTAATTTGAAAATATTAAGGTCAGGGTATTGCTATCTTATTAACACCGTGTTTATATTCTTTGGTATAGGTCATCGAGGAAGAAATGCATCAACATTTCTACGGAGAATGTGCTGTGAAGCGTCCTTTAACTTTGGAAAAGAAAAATGACATGACAATTACCATGAAGATACATTCACCTACTAATTGGAGAGTTGATGACCTTGAAAAAGTAAGTGTTGGAGTTGTCGAAACTCTGTTAGTAAGTTCTATTTGTGTTGAAATCATTTACACTTACTTATAGACTGGTCTGATGTTTTTTTTATTTATTATTTTTCAGTTTCACCACTAAAGAGGTTTTAATGTGAAATATCACTTGAATTGGTCCTGTTTTGGTCTCAATGTTATTTTATGAGCAATTCAGTATTTCAGAGCTGCTCGTACATTTTTGTAAATTATGCTCACCTTAAGGGTACGAGGAATCCATAATGCTCAGGAAAATGTGAATCCTAACTGGCTGATTCCAGTGGAAACTAAACCTTTTTTGATTTCAAGGAAAAAATCAGCTTTTTTATTCGACC
>JXSR01S014236.1:86260-103791 GCA_000969725.1 Ophiothrix spiculata | reverse complement strand
CCCCCCCCCTCAGGAAGACGTGTTACAGAAAAAGGTTTAGGAAGACGAGGGTTAAAGTATCAATATGCTAATCACATAATGATAATGCCAGTCATTAAAGGTTTCATTTCATTTCAATCTTTATTATATTTTCTTGCATTGCAGGCGTATTTTATTATCCTCCACCAGACGTACATCAGTTTAATCAATAACGTATCAGCACCTGTTAGCTCACAGGACCACTGTATGTTGATTTAGAATGTGATAAGGTACTATTTTACATCTTCATCAAAATCTCATGATTGGAACATCACACGATGTTTCTTTTAGGGTTATAGTCTACAGTGAAAATATTTAAAGATTTAAAGAAAAATCAAAAATGCTGGATATAAATGAAGCTAGTTTGTGTGTGGATATTTCGATTAACATAATTTGTGACGTCACTGAACGACTAATTTAATTAATTTAAGACGCTACGGAGACGCTAATCAGACACTAGCAAGTTAAAAATATTCAACTCTAGCGTCTTCTTTACCGTCCAGCATGACGCTAGCTACGTCTTGTTAGTATAGCATGTGCATCAGACTAGTAATCTTTTCGGGAAAGACAGATTAGAATAATGTTGAAAACCCTAAATAAAAAAATTCTAATATGGATATTAATTGGCTTCAGCAAAATGTTGCAGACTACATTGGACAGAGCACCTTGCATAAATGCTGTTTTCTGTTATTAAACGCTTAATTCAATATATCACTGGTAGGCTATCATATCAGTTCCGGGTTCGTATTTCTAAGGTTGCTGAAGTAACGCTATAATTTTGTTTAGCAGTTTTTTCACATATGATGGTAGCCTCGTTACTTTCACGTTATGAGGACCTGAAATAAATGAGAAACATTTTGAAATTACACAGTATACATATATTAATGAGACAGTAAACATATCATTTTTCAATTGCAATGAAAAATCACAACCTAAACGGTGTCAATTTCAACATGTTAAATACTCAGTTCTTTGAATAACGATTTGATGTGCAATGTTACATTTACACTTCATTTAGTGAATCTAATTTGGTTACCAGGGTAAGGCTAGATTTGAAAGTTCTATCACCAATATTTTCAAAACGGGAGCATTTTTCAACTTTGAACGTTTATCAAAAGCGTAGTGTCACTTTTTAACGTTATATTTTTGACATCTTTAGATGTGTTTTTTCTTGTTTATAAATAAATGTTTTAAATACAACTGGCTTAAAAAAACTCTTTACTACGTATTATTTGTCAAATTAGTGTCCTCTGAGTAGAAGTGCTTTCTTTCATGACTACCTTAAATCACACACTATCCGGAGCTGTTTTCCTCAATCGAAACAGGGTTCAAAACTTACCAATTTCACATCGGAGGCCAGTATATGCAGATTTGCAGTTGCATATGTATCCATTGATGACGTCATTACACTCTCCATTGATACAGGGACTGCTGGCACATTCATCAATGTCTGTAAATAAAATTCGGCATAACTTTGAAATAGACTCCCGAGGGGGGAGGGGGGAAGGGTTCCTCAGGTATATTGATGAATCTTGCCTTGACGAAATACCCCAAAACATGGATTTATGTGCATTTTACTCAAAATTTAATACTGAAATTTGATTTTTTTTTTCTCTTCAGGTTTTGAAAAACACCCCTTTTTATGGAAATTTTGTCGGAAATCAGTGTTTTTAGACCCCTAAGTACGTGCAGTGCTTTTCGTGCTGGTCAGTGAAAAATGACCCCTTCTTATGTGTTTTCCTGGAAATAGACTACGCACCATATGGTTTTGGGGTTAGGATTAGTGGTTAGGGTTAGGGTTAGGAGGTTCGGATTAGGGTTAGGATTATAATTAGGTTTAGGATTAGGATTATGGTAAGTTTTAGAGTCAGGATTAGGGTTTGGGTTGTAAGATAATGGTGTAAGGTACGTCTACCAAATGTCATGAATATTGAGCCTCACTGTAATTTAAAGAAACGCGCGGTTTATCTCGTGGTCAAGGTCTGCCACATGCTCGTTAATGGTCAAGGGGGGTCCATATGGACCCATAACCGAAAAAGCGCTTTCGCGAAGGAATTTTACGTTGAAACTCTGGTCACAGGTAAAGTACCTCAAAATAACCAAACTAAAGAAAACATTTGAGAAATCAGACAAACCGTTTCAAAATGGCGGCCAAATAATAATTTGTCGTGTTGCGTCAACATTTTCCCGCCAAAAATTTGAAAACTCAATTCCCAATGGAATTTTTCAATAAAATTTGGCTCATATTTGCAGTATGTTAGTACACATACATTCCTGAAATAACATTTGAAAAAAGTTGTTCGGTTACGATTTTATGGGCAAACAAAAATTTTAAGAGCGCCCTCGAAAATGCCTATTTCTGCCAATTAGGATGGAAAGGGTGGGTCGATTTGAATTTTTTTGCCATCAAGTGATGCGTATGGTAAAGTTAAACAATTACATAGAAGGGCGATGAAAAATTACTTATTACGCAAAAACCAATTGTTGGGTCTATATGGACCCCCCCCCCACCCCTTTGACCACTTAAGTGTTAAGGTTACAAATAGTAAGTCTCGTATGTAAGTCTCTCTGAATTGATTTCAAATCAGTTCAAAATTAAAACAACTTCAACTCATAGAATTAATGAATCAGCCAATCAATCAATCAATGTTTCTTAGTTAGCTTTAGGCTACTGTCCCTGGAAAATATCGTGCAGAGGATATTTCAATTATAAGTCCACTTCAAGAATTAACTACCTACACATGGCACACTGTTCCTATTAACAGCATCCATGGAGAGTAGAATGATAGAATCTATTATTAGCCTTGATTATTGTTTCTCTCAAACAGGTCTCTTTATGTAATAAGAATATTTTCAAACTATTCTGCTATTTAATACCAGTTTAGAGTCAAGATATGTATAATAGAATTATTTATGATTATTTAGACTTTCACTTCTGGCAGTATTCGTTTTGCCTTTTTTAAGCGCTTGGCCATAAAACTTAGTGTAAAATTGAGTTTCTTCAATGACATTACAGTAGCTGGCAATAGACATTGTGTATTATGTATACGTTCATAAGTATTCGAGCCACTGAACAAAATCAAAATGCGTAGCCTAAACTACTTAATTTTTACAGCTTCTTTAACTTCGGAAAGTTCAATTTCTTTAACTTTGGAAAGTTCAATTTATGTTATGTAAGGAACCCTACGGAGATCAGCTCTACCACTGCTCTCATTCTGCACTTTGTTTCACAAAAAATCACCAGAAAGTTTAATAATTTACAGAAACAAACAAATCAGAAGTGAAAACCGTAAACTCTTAATCTGTTTTGCGACTTACTTATTTCACAATTGACGCCAGTAAATCCAGGATTGCAGCTGCATTCATAACTATTGATGAGGTCTTTGCAATCTCCATTCACACAGGGGTTGCTGTCACATTCTTTAATATCTATAATAAGAAATAGAAACCTTAACCCTAACACTTTTGACCACTTCTTCGTTTAAAAACTATCTCCTCGGAAATTTGCAAGTCAAAAATCAGGGGTTCCCCCCTGGATTCGAACCCGGGACCCCCCGCTTCCCGGTCCAATCATCAGTATGTCAAGCCACTGAGTAGGCGCTGCCATGCCAGCGATTTCGTGATCATAGCTAACTCGGGTCTATGACGTATTTGGAAGAAGCAAAATCCCGGTACCCTAACATGTAGTATCCCTAAAATAGCCCTAATTTTGGGAAAACCTAGAAAAAATTGAAAGAAAAATATGTTAACCATTAATACATTTGAGAGGTCACGAGGCCATATGCTTATATTTCAGTTGCCGGACTAACCGTGTAACTCAGGACCTCGTAATTAGTTTGGAACATACCAATTTCACACTTGACTCCAGTATAGCCAGGATTACATTGGCATTCATATCCAACAATCAAAAGCTTGCACTCTCCATTTACACACGGGTTGGTTTCACATTCATTGATATCTAGAAAACAGAAATTAATGAAATGTATTTGAGAATTTGTCCTTTAAAAAAGATTCATATATCATTATTTATTTTATTGAAAAATACCTGTTTTTATAATCATTAAGTTATGTTACATGTCTAACGTTCAACCCTCGTTACCACCCCACCCCCTAACGGATGATCGCCGATTACACCAAAACGCAAAACAAAGCGACCCCGGGCATTTCGGTAATTGTTTTTACATCCTTTGCGGTCATTTTGACGAAAAAGTCGGCGGGTAGGGGGGTGGTTGCCACCTCGGAAAATGTTAAGTCACCATTTTGAAAATTATCCGCAAGCTATTGACTTAAAACTTACAGAACATGTTAGAATTGTTGATTCCTTCATTTATTAGCAAAAAAGCCGACGAAAATCGAACATTTAGAACTTTTATAACGATTTTTTTTGAAAAAGTGGCCATTTGTGCCAAAAGTCGATTTTTTTCGGTACAGAAATACTTTGTGACGTCATAATTACGTAACGCCTTGACCGATTTTCATGATCCTGGTATCAATGGAAAGAAGATACCCTACCCTATAATATAGTATCAATCAATATAACTTTCGGGGTCTCCAGCTCAAAATCACAGGGTGAGAACCACCAACCCCTCAAGATGAGGGTTAACATTTGCAGGTATTATATAGATGATGAAATTTGAAATATATATTTTGCCTGTAAGGCCTGTAAAGTAAAGAAATAAGGAGAGGAAAAATATACGTTGATGTGATGTACGAAAGGTATCTAATATCGGCTCTTCGTACTTGCCTGCAATTTGTATTGCGACAGCTGGGCATGAAAAGTTCGACTTGTACTATTTTTGGTCACGACGGGTCATTCTTTGACGTCAGAAACCTGCACGACTCTCATGTCAGAGCTTGTTTTGACTGGCCTCGGCCCTCGCTGCAAGGAATATATTGGTATTTCTTGCGAAATGTAATGCATTCCACATTTATTTTCCAGACTGAAAAATAGCATTTTTGGTTCTTATATATAAATTATGCGAAAAATTCTAGAATTTCATTCGTTAATAAATGAAGAAAAACCAATACGCTACTAAAAAAAAAATGAAATTTCCAAAACAAATCTAACGGGGTTTGAACCCACGGTCTATGATTATGAGTCCACGCGCTTTCCACTGGACTAGCGTGGCTAGATGGATGACTATGTGTTCAATTAGGTATTTAGAGACATTACTTTATATGGTCATGTGGTTACGCATGCGCAATGATTGCGCATGCGTATAACCAATCACCGAAAACAAAGAGAATAAAATATTTAATTCCCTCACACATAGGGTCAGCTAGTATAGTCCACTGGCTATAGTGTGGGTTTTGTAATCTAAATATCGTGGTTTCGATTCCTGATTTAGTCGTTTTGACAAATTTCTTTTTTTTTCTTTCGCGAAGCGTGTTGGTTTTTCTTCAATTTTTACCAGTCAAGAATGAAATTCTCGAATTTTTGACATATTTTATATTAAAAAAACACAAAGCTAACTTTTAATCCAGAAAAATGTAATTCAATATTTACTATATTTCACATGAAATGCATTTTATTTCAACACAGCGAGCGGCCAGTGGTACCATTCAAAACATTAGCTGTGAGCCCTGCTATGATGCACACTGCTGACGTCAGAAATGACCCGTTGGCACAAAAGGTAGTTGTTATCGAAATTTGGATGCCTACTTATCGCAATACAAATCGAAGGCAAGCATGAAAAGCCGACATTAGGTAACTTTCATACACCACATCAGCGTATTTATTTCTCCTTGTTTTATCTTCAGTTTTAAAGTCTTATAGGCAATATGTATTTTCAAAATTTCATCAATCTGAGTTTTCATATTTTTGCTAGTGGATACGACCAAACTGACGTCTTTTCAGTGGCGTGCCCAAAGGGGGGGCCGGTGGGGCACGTGCCCCCCCCCCCAGTTTGATGAGTCAGTCGGGGGAAACGGCCCATTCGGGCATCTTGACACAAAAAGATAGAAAAGAAAGGGGAGGAGAGAAAAAAATCAAAAGGAAAGAGAAGAAAATACCTTGAATTTCCCTTTTTTTTGATAATTTAAATATGAAAAAGCACAAATTTTGCGCGCTTCGCGCGAAATTTCTGGTATTCTGTCAATATTCAGTCAAATTTTGCCATGTTTTGCGTAAATTGCAAACTTTTTCGCGCGCTACGCGAGCATTATCAAAAAAAATCTAAAAATATCACATTTTACCCTTCTGCCGCTATTGGTCATTCGGGGGAAACTGATGGTTGTGCCCCCCCACTCAAAAAATCCTGGGCACGCCACTGCGTCTTTTTATCTTCTAAAACAAGATTGATGTAGGGGTTAATATTGGTATGTCTAAAGAGGCTCAAAATCGTTGATTTTTATAGAAAATACCATATGCATCATTTTTTACCATTAGCAAAAAAATCACTTACATTATTAAAGGAAAAACTCCAAATTTTCATACCCACGTTCCCACTTTGCATTTGCCTTCTCCTTGTTCAAATAATAAGGGTTCAAAATCAGCTTTATTGGAAGGTCACGTCAATAAAAAAATTCTCGCAACAAAGATTTTGTAATATCGATTATGCATGATATCGGATATAAGAAGGCGAAATATAGTCACCTCCCGACAAACTGTTGTGGATAGTAACACAGAAAATTCAAGGTCCTAGGATCGGACTACTATTAAAGATGAATGATTGACAGTTATTGTTAATTGTAACTATTAATGTAACCAATTTAATGGTCAATCCCAATACATAAATAAATAAAGCTATTTAGGGAAATCACTATATAGTGGTTGTTATTTTTGTATTTTCCCTATGACCTCACCCCGAAGTCAAATTGTAATATTGTGTATGAAGTGGCTATGCTTGGTGCTCCATGGAAAACTAGAAACCACTTCACAGCAACATTGTTCAAAATGGTATCTCCCAGCAGACTTACACAAATAAAGTAAAATGTATCATATTATCTATTAATATGAATGTGTGTTTGAATTTCGTCATGCTCGTGTGTCGTGTAAGCAGTGCTTACTCCTAATCTTGTCTTGTGATGTCAATTTCATAGATTTTATGACAAGGGAATAAATAATTATAATAATGTTTGAAGAATTTTTGATGGTTTTATTAATTAAAGATATGATTTTAGACATCCATGTTCAAAATGTGTCCAGCCAAACACACGAGCAAGGGATAATATGCATGCATGCACTATTTACAGCCAATGTTATATATTGCAATTATGTTTGATTGCAATTAACCCCAAAAATGTGCACCTTGAGCTCATAAATATTTACAAGATAAAATAAAAAATACACATGGTGTATATCGGGAAAGCAGTGCAATCAATTTTCCCTCGGTACTGGCTGTGGATCTATTATTTTGACCACTTCTTCTGAAATTTGCATGTCAAAAAAATCAGCTGTCGCACCCACAACCTCCCGCTTTTCGGTCCAATAATTATTATGTCAAGCCACTAAGCAGGCGTTGCCATAGCAGTGATTTCATGATCATAGCTAACTCGGGTCTGTAATGTATTTGGGTTTAGGCGAATTTCTTAACTTTGTGGAATTGGATATTGTGAGATGCAGTGGTACTTAGGCTTAGTTATTGTTACAAAAGATATATGGCAAAGGCTATTCTTTAACTTGTAGACAAGGAGGAAATGCAAAAGAAGAGTGGACATGGTTCACGCTCGAATGAATACAGTCAAAACCAGTAGTGGACTGAGGAAATCAAACGAAAGGAATCTGAAGCAAATGGTGGAATGGAACAAAACAGGGAGCAACCAAATAAAAAATCCTCTTTGAAAATGGCTCAAGAGCAATTTATAAAGAAGATCATAACAAGTACAAAGAAGCACAGGGGAAGTGTAAAGTGATAGTGAATTAGTTAAAAGACCAAGCTTCGAAAGAGTATTGAAAAGATCTGCCTTAGAAATTAACAAGAGAATTCTTCAAATCACTGAAGTCCAAATGACATCAAGATGATCCTTTCTATCCAACATCAATAGTCAATGAAAAGGATATATTAGTTCTGACATCACTGCTGCGATGAATACTTTAAAAAAGTCCTCAATCCAAGTAGTAATAGCCAACATCAGCAATAACCCCTCCTATCAAAACCAAGATACCGTAAAGAAACCCACCAACCATATTAGGATAGGAAGTTAGGAATGCCATCATGACCAGCCAAAAAGGCGTTAGTTCGTGACGACATTACATCAGAAGCAGTCAAAGCCCTCCGATAAACAGCAGTAACATCGATCACCGGCCGCCTGGGCGGTTGCCATTGTTCATAACAGTAGCAACCGCACAGAACCAGCGGTTCCGGGAGTTTAACCGCCAGTTGAGTTACTTTTTGCTAGTGACCAATGCCTCATCCACTAGACAAGCCAGAACTTACAAAATCATACAGAGAGAACCCACGATGTTTGCAAGAAGTACGGGATTAGCATCAGAATCTGAAAAAGAAAAGAAACCACGCTCATCAGCATTACCATCGATAACACCACTCTCCAGCAGACAGTGGAATAGAAACAGGATGCTAGAAAACCAAAATTCCTCCCTACGTTTTTAAAATGACGCAGCGGCCCTAGCCTTTCAAGACTCCTAAGATTTACATGTATTAGCCCCACCAGTTTCGCAACGTCACAAAATAACTCACCTTGCTCACACTGAACACAAGCTTCAACACCGCCGTCACAACTTCCGGTTTCCAAGCCTCTATGAAGACATTCATTCAGGTTATTCTCCGAACCAGTACATTCTATATTATCCAGAACTATGGTCGGATTATCGATGGTAATTGCCGCTTCTGAGCAACGTATGGCTTTAGTGGTATTCGTTAAAAATCCAAGTTGCCGGCACACAACAGAAGCTTCTTTATCATCCCATTCGCTGCCACAAACTGCTCCCCCGGTGACAAAATTCTGAGTTAACATGACGAGACCTTCCCTTTCGTTCTTCCCACCAATAAGACGTACGCTTTCAACTGAATGAAAAAAACAAATAGTTGTAAAAAGAACATTTTTGAATGATTTTATTCTCGTAATGCTTTATACTGTTTATATCTAGTTGAAATAATTCAAATGAAAACCTCATATACAGCCTTAAAACGATAGAGTGATCATTAATGCATTATTTTAAAACAGATTAGTCATAAATAGTCCCTTCACCGTGAAACCGGTAGTCACGGGTACGTCAATACCATACCTAGCCATTAGGAGTTCGAAGAAAAGGAAAAAATGTCAATATTCAAAAATACCAAAAATACCAACAAAATTTAAACATTCAAGAAATGAGTAAGACTAACCTTGACTTCCAAAAAATGTATTTGAATTATCTTGTTCTATTAAACTTAGCACAATAAATATCATAAATATAATGCTAGTGTCGCATACGTACAATTATGTTTTTGCAGATGCGCATAACGACCGATACAAAGTGCAACACAAGATTTTAAAAGGTGGCCCAAAACTGATACGCGTTTTAAAATATCGATACGGACGCATTTTGGTGGTTAGACCTAGGTGTGAAGCATTTGCAAAATATTGCAAGCATTGAGGTACGCACATACTGTAAATATTCTCTTTTAGTTGGAGGTTACATTGAAGTAACACCACGATTTGAAACACAGTAACACCAAATTCTAAGATCCAGGAACTTTTAATGCGTACAAATTCTTGATCTTTAAAATTAAAAAAAATCTGCACATAATGTTTGATGTTAAATGACTCTTTGGAATTATATTCGGCCTTGTTAAGCAACGTAACTAGGGCCCAGGAAATCAAATCAATTTAATATAACCATGACACAGAGAAAAGACCAATGGACTTTTGTTATAAACGTCAAACGTTATTGTTTTGCTCGGCAGTAAGCTCGCGCAGCTTATACAGGGACCGTGTTTTAAAAAAACATTTCTTTGTCATGTGTTTCTATGCAATCATTATTGCCTTACAAAGCAAAAGCCAGACAGTATCACATAAGCAATCATGTACAAGTGCAATTTGATTATAGTCTGTGGGAAAAACCTTGACTCTGGGCTTGACTGCAAAATGGAATCTGCACAATTGTTCTTGATTAATTTTTAATCTTTGAGACCCGTAGATTCCAGAACTGAATGATGCAAAATCCGCATCATTGAGCATTTTGAGAAATCCAAGATGGCCGCCAAAATGCCATCCATAACATGTTACTAGTCAAATCTCGTTCAAAACCACACCAACATGTTCCTCTCATCACAAGGAAGCAGAAAAAGTATACTTTTACCTATGTCTGAAATATGGTTCTGGAGTTATAGCCAAAAATGTAAAAGGTCATATCAAAGGTCACGGAACTGGCCCTATGGGAGTTCAAAATTTCAAAAGTCTCCGATTTTGTTCAGAATGGTCTCAAACTATTCGTCTTGCAAAACTGTCTGCACAAAGTAATACTTTAAAGGGCATCAGATCAGTTTTTGCTATAGTTACAGGTCAAGGAAAACTTTGTGCTACAGGCACCAATGCAATAGTAAATATGGACTTTGTTTTTGCCTGCTACCATGGCAACAATTGACCTGACACACTTCAAATTATCACTTTGTGTATAGACACTTTTGCAAGAGGAACAGTTTGAGACCAGATTGAACGCAATCGGATACTTTTGAAATTTTTGTACTTTTTCTGTTTCCACACAGACTATTAAGGTGGGTCAAACCTATCGAGATCTTCAATGTTGAATTGATAGGGAAACTGAAAAATAATTGTGACAATTATACCAAAAGAGTTAACCCTCGTCTCGTCTTTTGCAAGGACGGGGGGGGGGGGGGGTTACCACCCCACCCTCAACCGATGATCGTCGATTGCCCTAAAACGCTCAATGAAGCGACCCTTAACATTTAGGTAATTGTTTTTACATTTGTGGTCATTTTGATGATCTGAAGTACCACCTAAGGTGGTGCTTTGATATGCCGTCAAAGTCCGATGGTAGGGGATGGTTGACACATCAAAACATTTCAAATCGCCATTTTGAAAAAACAAAATTCTGCATGAGGCAAAAAAAAAAAGTTTGTTTCCTGTGGGTGGTCAAAAAGAGGTGCTAAGGCAAATTTTGATTGAAAAACCACATGGGTGATGATTTTGTGTAAGAAAACTGTCCGGTTTCTATTGTTTGTTGAAAAGAAAACACTTCTTTAGTAATAATGTTGCATTTTTTCCCGTTATTTTTAGCAAATTTGCTATTTTGCTTTTCTTTGTCTAAAATATCAAATAAAAAAATGAAATGCGCAAATATATATATATGACGCCATTTGAAATGATATGCAGGCGACCCACAGAAAACATACTTGTCTTTTTGTTTTGCCTGATATGGACTTGAAACTCACAGGACATGCTAGAATTGTTGATTCCGTTATTTATTAGCGAATCACCTAAAATAAATCGTACAATTAGAACATAGATAACGATTTTTTTTGAAAAAGTGGCTATTGTCGCCCAACGTCAATATTTTTCAGTGGCAAAAAAACAACATTCAAATCGATCAAGTCGTTTTAGTGAAACCGAATAACTTTTCTCTAACGTTATTTTAGCAATGTAATTGTACTTGCAGTGTTCAAATTTGATCAAAATTCCATTTTGCAACGGTTCATTCGATTTTCATTTTTTCTGTATTTTCGACTTTTTACATGCTTTATCATTGACCAAACTTTCAATGTAAAATTCATAGCAGAAAGGTGTTTTTAAGGGGATACCTAAGAACCCTCTTCGGGCACCAACGGATGGGAAATAATTACTTTTAAGTGACCAAGGTATTTCCATCCCGTTAATTAGATCACATACTACCTATTAGAATGACGTCATAATTTATTTAACAACCAAATGTAAAACACTACACAAACATTCTCTATTCAGCAGTGTGGGGCATGCCATCACTTCAAGTCAACAAAATTACAGTTGTGAGACTATAATAAGAACATGTCTGAATTTGAAGGAACTAAATTTATGACTTTTTTCTTATAAATAGAGAACCATAGAAAAAGGCATGGTTTTTTTTGTTTGTTTTCATATAATGTTAAGTAATTATCAATGATTATTGTAGATTCTTAGTTATTTGCTAAAATAAAATGTTAGCAATATCAAAATTATTTGAATTGTTATTGCATCCTTTATACTGCGTGAAGGAATGTCAAGACAAATTATCTGCAACAAGAGCTCAAGTACAACATTTTACTCAATATGGATGGAAATAACCTGCTTGAACGCCTATTTGAAGTATATATTTCTCAATATCAGTTGAGTAACATTTGTTTTGCTCAACAGTTGGGTAAATGGTCTGCTCAACAGCTGAGTCAAATACACGTTGCACAATATCGACGTAAAGATTTACTCAAATACGGAGGTCTATGTGGATTGAGTAAAGTTTTACTACCCTGATGAGTAAAAAATGTTGAGTCAGATATTGACGCTTTTGTTTAGAAAATATTAACTCCAAAGGCAGAGTAAATCCACTACTCATCCTTGTTAAGTCAAGATTACTCAACAAAAGAGATGTGACCTTTTTACTATCAGAAAGAGTAAGATTTTACTCAGGTTGAGTAAAATAATTTTATTTATAATAATTAATTTGCTTCATACGCCATGGAAGTAGTGACGTCAAAATTTATAAAAAAAACAATCACCCAACACGTGCGATCTGGTTCCAAACAAGCAGGGAGGACATGTTTACCATACGCTAACTCTATATTTATATTTTAGTACAATTGAATCCAAATGAAACGAAAATAAGCAAAAATCACGGTAATTTGTTACAGAAAAAAGGTCCTATAATAGACTAAAAGGTCAGCCCTGTCACTATTGTTTCAGTTTGTGAACAAAAATCGAATGTAAAGATGGTCGGATTTCTATATGTACGTACGTACGGTATTGTGTTACACGTGTGATCAGTGGAACCACTAACGGACATGATCATTTGTTTGGAATCAGATCGTACGTGTCGGGCTACTTATCATAAATACGACGTCATTTACTTCGACGGCGTATACTTACTTTCTTTGCCTATATTGTCGATTTGTTCACCACCTTCTCGTCCTGAAATTAAAAGACGACAATAAATAAAAACGTTTGTATATAAACTTTTTTAAACTGTATAACATCTGCTGTTACGACTATTTTTAAGTGAAAACATTTTGAGGACACACCAGATATTTGTACGGGCTATAATAGTAATTACAATAATTAGACAAGGACATTTGTTTAATAATTTTTTTTTTGCAACCCTTACATAAAACACACGCAGCACGGACAAGGGGGATACTTTTCGCATTTGTGATTAATTTAATTTACGAACGAAAACATTTTGTAGAATAAACGAACAAAAGAGACATGTATAACAAGAGCTGAGTGTTCATTCATTTTCCATCCTCAGTACAAAGTATTTCCGCAAAAAAGAACTTTCAGATTCACATTCTGATTCATTTTCAATATCATGAATAAATAAAAAAATAAATCAAACACATAAGATGACAACAGAGTGCTATTATGGACAAAATCAGAAGGCCAAAGAGTACTGAAACGAACATACCTTAAACAAAAATGCACAAAACAAAAGTTTACAATCTTTAGAAGATTTCATAGGAAAATTTGATAATATTCTTACGATACTGTCCATCTGATGATAAACATAAGAGACGTCAATTTGTTTCGATGATTATTTTGCTCTATGTGGGCATGCATATATGTGAATATGGGTGTGTGTAGGGGTTGTAGCCAGATATATATTGGCGAGAGTGTGAAGTGGGTTAGGTATTTTAGTAAATGAATATGTTCCGTAAATTTACGGAAACTTTTTACGTGCGAAAATTTACGGGAAAAGATTACTGGAATTTTTTAAAGTATGCCCAGATTTTGATTGAAAAATGGTAACTTGAGGCATCAAGTAACTATATGCACCCAATGGCGTGAATTGGATACGTTTCGAGATTCCGAAAAAACCTGACTACTAAGGATGCACATCTCTCTTGGTTAACTGTTCAATACTAGTCTCTGGCGTGTCTTGCCAAGGTATTGATGAATGAAAAATGCTAACATGAAGCATCAGGTAGCAAAATCTGTGTAACAAATCGAGTGAATGGTTTTGGAAATTTTAAAATTTTCTAACCACTGAGAGGCCAATACCCCCTTTGGCACTGTGACATCCTACGTATGTTTTGTCCACTGTTCAATGCGAGTCTCTGACTAGGGTCCATATTCATCCAACACCACTAACTCTAGTTGGCTGATTTTTAAATACGTAGCGAAGATGGTATAAACATTCATTCAGTACACTGTTAGAACGTTGGGCAAATAATTTACCCAACGTTGGTTCAACTATAAACAACCCTACTTCTGGGTAAATAATTACCAACGTTGCGTAAAATGTTGGCTAATTACCTAACTGTTGGGTAAAAGTTGTTGCTAATTACCCAAATATTGGGTAAAATTTCACCAACAGTTGGTTAATATTATTTACCCAACAATTGGGTTGTTCATAGTTTAACCAACGCTAAATAATTGCCCAACAGTATAACAGTGTAGTCAGTTTTATTTTCCATATATTTACAATAAAAAGCATAATTAAAATACAAACAGATATATGGGGATGTGATTGAGAGGCCAGTAAGCCCGAGGTAATCACAACCCAAATCAAAAACATTATATCGAACAAAATCAAAGGACAAGACATAAGCCATGTGAGCTCGAAACAAAATTTTGCTAATGATAATTTGATAGAAAGTAACATTTGAAATGAGTACGAAAGTGTTTAATTTATTTGGAGTTTTTTTATTTTGTGCTCAATTGATTTCCAAAGAATAGGACCAGAAGTTTTATTTTGTTTTTCCGAGTTTGAATTAAGTCCTGAACATTGTTAAATCAGTTCGGCGGAACTCACAATTCGGATACGTATCCAAATTCGGATTATTACGCACATTCCGTATCCAAATTATGATACCCGTATCAGAATAAGGATATGGACGGGTATCTGAATTCTGATACACCTGTCTTGGCGCAGGAAAAAAAGCGATAGCGCAAGCTGGCAAGTGCATGTAGAACATCTTTCTTGTATTTATGATAAATCTATCTGTGGAAATGTCATTTCCATCTGTGCAATTCTAGTGGAACAGCTTCGAAACATGTCCTGATTGCTTCTTATCACAGAAGGCAAAATAATTTGGCCAATACTTTGTTAGAATATAGATGACAAATGATGATAATGTTATTGACTTTTATACATACCGGTATGGTGCGTGGCGAAGCTGAAAATTCATTTTAGCTGATTTCCAGTTTCAGCTGTTTTTAATCCGAATTCGGATACGGGTAACCGAATTGTGATACGGAGTATCCGAATTCGGATACGTATCCGAATTGTGAGTTCCGCCGAACTGAAATGTGAGTGTAAAGAAGGCGAAGCAACTGCTGTTAGATTCGGGCATATGTAGAAATACATTACGGGGACATTTTATTCCCTTGAACCGTTTTTAGGGCTCGGTGTTTAATAAAAAACCAAGAAGTCTGGTTACAGATTGGTGCAATGTTTTATATGTGATGATATGTTGTCAAAGGAATATCCGTAGAAATAAGTTGATTTTGATATCAAACGAAATTTAACAACTTTTTGTACTACTTACCGAAACCGAAGTATACTGTAAGTAATACATAGAAAAAAAATATATATATGAATGAAATTGAAGACTGTTTTGTAGAATAAGAAGAACTTAAGTCATATTGTGACGAAATTTAGTTATTGGTGGTTTTGAGGTAACTGAAGGACAGAAAGCGGTCGTCACGCTTGAGTGAATTTTGGGTCAAATTTCAAAAATGCTCTAAATATGTCGAGTTGCATATCAAATAAATATTTTCGTCGAGTAGATTACAAATACATAAGTTTGGTTAAGCAGATATAAACCGAAATTCGCTCAAGCGTTCAACAAGGTCCGATTTACACGAATGACGTGTCAAATTGTTCGTCACGACTTGTAAATCACAAATATATATACTTTCAATATGTTTGTATTACTCAATTTAAAATAAATAGGATTATTTTTTAAGCGACCATGATTGTAGACAAAGAAGTATTGTACTGTTTTTGTCTAATTTTTTACTTGTAAAACGACACCGGCTTATGGCAGATATGCTATACTGTGGTGTTTTGGGGTATACTATTATGTATCTGATGGTAGATTAAAGGGAGTAGCCTAGATTCCTCCTAGAATTAAAAATTTATGGAAATACTCTAAATAAGTATAATAAAATCTAAAAAACTGCAAAAAGTTACACACAAATGGCTCAAAATGTGAGAGAACTAATTGCAATATATTGTTCTTTGATGGTGGTGTAACTATCCTGTGTTTCTGAATCCTAAAATTCTTCCTAACCAGATAAAACATCAA
This sequence comes from Ophiothrix spiculata, assembly GCA_000969725.1. Taxonomy (NCBI): domain Eukaryota; kingdom Metazoa; phylum Echinodermata; class Ophiuroidea; order Amphilepidida; family Ophiotrichidae; genus Ophiothrix; species Ophiothrix spiculata. The sequence goes on along the minus strand of JXSR01S014236.1, from coordinate 87,397 downwards.
ACAAAGCCTCTAGACATTATTCAATACATATTAAAAGAGAAACAATTTCATCAAAAATAATTTGTTTGGCCATTACATGTGTAGAAACAAGATTTTTTAAAGTTTTAAAACTAGAAACACTGTTAGCACACCACTTTTTGTCTCCGGCGACAAAAAATAAGAAGGTAAGGAATTTCAATTTTCCCCAATATTCCTCAAAATCATGGAAAACTACTTGTAGGTTATATTACTATAAACATGTCCTATCAATTAAAGTAAAACAATATGTCGGTAAAAATAAGTGGGAAGAATCTAGGCCAGTGCCTTTAAGGCCACTATTCATTTTCACGCGCGACAACGGAATTTCTTGTTTACTGTAGCTTTTTGTCAAAATACTGTATCATTATCTAGATAATACATAACCCTTAACTAATGATTTCACTTCCATTTACAAGATCAAGATGGCGTCAATACACTACTACGAAAAATGTGAAGCACTAAATTCGTAATGCATTACTAAGCCGTGCAAAAGCCATGTTTCGAATCCCCACAAATGTAGTGGAAACTATTTCCTTTTTCATAATTAAGAAAGCGATAATTATGATTCACGTTTGTCTGAACAGTCTAAGTCATGTAGTAAGCCTAATTATTGATGCTTTGTAAAGGTCGTATACAATAATAGTAAATGTTTACATTTTGAAATCTTTTTAATGATCATATACAAATTAATCGCTAGTTTCACTCTCAAAAAATATTCTAGAACTATCATTTGTCACTAGATCGATTCTAGAACTATCATTTATCTCTAGATTGATTCTAAAACTATCATTTGTCACTAGATTAATTCTAGAACTATCATTTGTCTCTAGATTGATTCTAAACTATCACTTGTCACTAGATTAATTCTAGAACTATCATTTGTCTCTAGATTGATTCTAGAACTATCATTTGTCTCAATCCCGCGCTGACCAGCGCTGGGGTTACAAGACAGACTAGGCCAATAGCCCGTTGGTGATGATCGGGTATACAAGTTATACAGATTAAATCTCCATTTAATAATATGTGACCTTCCAGCCCGTATGAGCAGTAAATGCCAGAAACTTCATTTTGCGCTACAGGTGAAACTACATGTCAAGGTCATAATTTGCCGAAATTGAT
>JXSR01S014235.1:0-15048 GCA_000969725.1 Ophiothrix spiculata | reverse complement strand
ACCCCACCCCCGGGTAAATCGCATAATCATGTAGCACTAATCATGAGCCTTCCATTGCTACTTCGATTTTGGAAATCGGATAACAATTGGTAATTTTATGCCTATTTATATCAACAATTTGATCATTTCGGTCACAGTTCGATCACCAACTTCATATGGTTATTATAGGCCTAAAATGTATGAATTTTTATGATCTTAAAAAAGTCATAACTTCTTTATTTTTAGAGCTATTGATTTGGTTTCGGTGTCATTGGAATGTTCTCTTCAAGAGCTATCTATAGAAATGATTTTATTTTTGAAAATATTGTATTTTAATTTTTTGTAACATACCTATCCTAACATTAGTAACAATGAGTTATCCTTTCCGTACGAACTTCAAGTCATGTCAAGTCTAGCTCATAGAACGCCGTATAGGAAATGAATGTACACGTGTGCATTTAGCCTCCTAAAAATAAATTTACTCACTAAATTAGTGTCATACCAATGTCATGATACCTGCATACGTTGATATGGTAATTATTTGTTCATCTGGTGACTGGTCCAGTCTCAGTCTGGTTTAGGAGGACTACATTGTAGTTTTAAATATACAAAAAATATGTTTTATTTGGATTGTCATTAAATTAGTGCCATTTTAAAGAGCTAGCTAGGGACATTCACAAAATGTTTTGAAACTTTTTTTGTTTTGGGAAATTTTAATTTGTCTTGAAGGTATAAAAATTACCTTCAAAATGAGGGGTCAACCACTTCATATATATGAGTAACAAATGGCAAAGTTATGGATGAAAAACATACATCGAAATACAACCAAATAATGCCAAAAATTGGGATCCTCTGTAGGCATGTCCATCAAATTTTTAAATACATTTGGAGTGTCATTCATTGGAAAGATTGTTAAATTTCCTTCAAAATGAGGGGTCAACCATAATCTAACGTTCAAAATTAAGAAAGTTACAGTGAAAAATGTGTTGTTGGAAATGTCAAAAAAAAGTTACCCTCAAGCATGACAACACTGCACTTGGACTTGGAGCCCAATTGGGTGATTTAAATTTTCAGAAAAAAATTTATCTTATTGTTATTTTTTTTTTCACTCTAAATTGAGCTAATATGCAAAATACAATGTAAAATGACATTTGAAAGTATTTAAGACAATTTAAAATCAATTAATGTGCCAATAACAGCATTAAATGTTGCCAGTTTTGTCACCCAATTAAGCCACCCAAGCAAAATTGAAGGAAAACACAAAATTTGGTCTGAGCTTTTTTGTCGAGAGTTGTAATGTTTTTTCAAACGGCAATGTTACCAAATGTTGTATTAAGCTGATATTGAATGGCTACAATCCAACATTAGAGGCTAAGATCTCTGAAGGAAGTGTGGTTTTGAAATGTTTTATTTTAAGTTTTTGCTGTTGAATTCGGAAGCATAAACTTAACCAAAAGTGACTCATATTTGCCCTAAAATTTCACTTTTTTAACTTTGACAATACAGCAAACAAATATAGTAGAGAAGTAAATTACTTTCTAAACTACAATAATCAAGTGAAAGTAGTTACCTCAGTGATTGCAACACTAAGAAATTTTGACTTGAATTGGCCATGTCACATTTGGGCTGTTATTAATGTAAAATTAGCTTGTATAAGCACTTGCAAATGGGTGCCAACTTTTTCAGAAAAAAGCGCCCTCACCTGACTAGCCAATGGGGCTTAATTTCAACACAGTTTTCCATGTTTTGACCCATTTTCAAATCTGGCAGGGATCCTAATAAAAATGCATGTGTTTGGTACGTATCATTTGAAAGATATTGTTTCAAAAAAAATGCAGAAATGCAGATTTTTTATATCCTTTAAACTTGAACAGAATTAAAGTTAGAGCTTAAAAACTCTACTGGCACACTTTTTCAAAATGTTACAGCGCCCTCAACGTGATCATATATGAAATACATTAAAAGAGGTAACTGAAAGAAAACTAATCAGCCATAATTTCAAAATAAATTAACTTTGTCGGGCTGTCGGTTGCGGAGATATATATTTTTTTTTGACATGACTTTTTGAGCCCATATCAGTCCGGTAAGGTGGCCACATGTGCCACACTTGTCAATTCCTATACTTTAACATGGGAAATGGTTGAAATATGAAAATTGGCGCTCTCACACAAAAAATGGCATCTTCTATAAACCTATTGGAAATGAAAGACACACCCAAACTCATTTAGATGCTGCATTAGCTAAAATTAAGATATTTTTTATTTATAATTTATTTATATGAACATACGCTTTTACAACAGCGGCACACATACTTGACGGTGTGTTCAAAAGCTATACAACAGCAAATAGAAGAGAAAAAACAATGAAAATATTTTACAAGGCCAATAGGCCTAATTAACCCTTTCATATACCCCAAATATTTCAAAGATGCTTTAACAATACAAACTAAAATATAAACATTATATCCTAAGGCCAAGTAAAAATAATTATTTGTTTCCGGTAACATACTTGGAAAATTTTGGGAAGGAAGGAAGGCAACAAATTTTATTTTACAATTTTTTTTGATTGTTTTGAAATGTGGGGACGGAAGGAAAAAAAAAATATTTAACCAAAATTTTTTTTATCTCTCAAATCACAATTTTCATGAATTTTCAAACACATTGTCTGGGGAAACCACCTTTTAAAAGAATAGAGCAACTTTTGTTTAAAGACTAATCTCACTGTGTACATCCATATTTTACAGGTACGAAAACTGGTCTTTTTGCATACAAGTGGTTTGTCAACTGTCGCTTGTATTTGTGAGGGGTTCATTCCTGTTCTTTTTAAATGATCCGATGTGCTTGAGCATTTTATGGCACTTTTTCCACTTTATTAAAAAATCATTAATAATTCATTCATATCATTTGTATTTTATATCATTACAACTTACATCTTTCACACTTTGGTTTTCGAGTGACTTGAAAATTAAGACGATGGTCCACTTCTTAGAAAACTGGAGTGATTTCACAACAAAACTACGGAACAACTAACCCTGCGTGTGATTTAATTACACATGATTTTTAAAGGAAAAGGGGATGCAATGAGCTGTGGTGCATACAGGGGAGTGAAGCTGTTGAAGCATGCAATGAAAATTGTGGAGAGGATTCTAGAGGATAGAATTCAGAGGATAGTGGATGTGGATGAGATGCAGTTTGGGTTTATGCCAGAGAAGGGAACGATAGATGCAGTGTTTATTTTGAAGAGGTTGCATGAGGAATTCTGAGCTAAAGGGAGGAAGTTGTACATGTGTTTTGTGGATTTGGAGAAGACTTTTGATAGAGTTCCGAGGAAGGTGATGGAGTGGGCAATGACTCAATGAGGAAGAGAGGTATACCAGAAGGTTTGGTTAGGGCGGTGATGAGTTTGTATGAAGGAGCAAAGACAAGAGTTTGTGGGGTCTGGTTTGTCGAAAGGAGTTTGAGGTGAAGGTAGGGGTGCATCAAGGTTCTGTACTGTCGCCGTTGATTTTTGCAATTGTTATTGATGATGTCACGGAGAGGGCTAAAGAAGGTTTGATGCACGAGATGTTGTATGCTGATGACTTGGTCTTAATGAGTGATACAATGGAGGGATTGAGGGAGAAGTTCTGGAAATGGAAGGCCTGTGAGAGTAAAGGTCTGAAGGTAAATATGGAGAAGACAAAAGTGCTGGTGAAGGAGTTCATGTACCTGGGGGATTAAGTTAGCGACGAAGCAATTGAGATTAAATGTCTTGCCCAAGGGCATTACCCATTGGCCGTAGGATTGAATTGGTCCAATAGGATCATTCAACTGTCCTGCTTAGTTAGTTACTTAGTTGCTTGGTTACTTAGTTGCTTTGATACTTAGTTACTTAGTAAGTTACTTAGTTACTTGAACTAGTTACTTATTTAGTGAGTGAGTGAGTGAGTTACTTGTACTAGTTACTTATTTAGTGAGTGAGTGAGTGAGTGAGTGAGTTAGTGAGTTGATGAGTTAGTTAGTTAGTTAGTTAGTTAGTTAGTTAGTTAGTTAGTAGGAGTGGGCTATAAGGAGTTGGCAGGTCTCAAGAGTCTATCGCCACGTAAGTAGCATTGCACTTGCTGCACTTGCTCTTATGCCGATTACTACGTAGGAACTATAACTGCATAAAGCCTCTACTGAAAGATATTTACTTGAAACTTTCCAGATATTCATTAGTCAAGTTGATCTGTATTCTCATCTCCACCTCAGGCCATGAACTTACTGAACACCCCTCCCATTATCCCCTTATTTTCTTTTCAATCCCTGCAGGATGTGAAGCAGTTGTATGCCCTGGTGTGCCAGACCCTCAAGTACAGCAATGTATTGGAGCAAATCATGACAGAAGCTGGACTCCTGGAGCAGGAACCGTGGCTTAAAGAACCCGTAGTTAGGCCATGAACTTACTGAACACCCCTCGCATTATCCCCTTATTTTCTTTTCAATCACTGCAGGATGTGAAGCAGTTGTATGCACTGGTGTGCCAGACCCTCAAGTACAGCAATGTATTGAAGCCAATCATGAAAGAAGTCTGACTCCTGACACAGGAACCTTGGCTCAAGGAACCTGTAGCTAGGCCATGAACTTATTGAATACCCCTCACATTATCCCCTTGTTTTCTTGTCAATCACTGCAGGATGTGAAGCAGTTGTATGCACTGGTGTGCCAGACCCTCAAGTACAGCAATGTAATGGAGCCAATCATGACAGAAGCTGGACTCCTGGAGCAGGAACCGTGGCTTAAAGAACCTGTAGTTAGGCCATGAACTTACTGAACACCCCTCGCATTATCCCCTTGTTTTCTTGTCAATCCCTGCAGGATGTGAAGCAGTTGTATGCCCTGGTGTGCCAGACACTCAAGTACAGCAATGTTTTGGAGCCAATCATGACAGAAGCTGGACTCCTGGAGCAGGAACCATGGCTCAAGGAACCTGTAGCTAGATGTATGACCTATGACCTTTTGTTTGGAAAAGGAGTCAAGTAAGATATTTATCTTTAGCCAAATAAGATACTGGCTTAATTCGTTTTTGAAAAAAAAATTTCACTTCCCAAATCAGGTCCCTGCTATACAGCAAGTGGGTGATTCCAAAGAAACGCTTGTGACCGAAAAATTGGAAAATTTCACTTTTAAATGGCCACAGAACCTAGCATAAACATTATATCAACAAGTTTGTTTTTGGTAATGGTGCTCACTGGTGGGATCAAGACATGCAGGTGTTTAAAGATTAAAATAATTTCCAAAATACTGAATAAAGTTCATGTAACTTTCGGTAACGTTTGTGACTTTGCACGGAAATGGTTTTTTGCTCCAAATGACTTCAAAGTAAAATTTCTCTGACATGTTAGCGATTTTTTTATTGAGCTTTTTTACAGATGATTGGTAACATATTTACAAATAGTTCATAAAAGTAGTAGGAAATTCTATCGTCAGGATTTCTTTAAATGCAATGTTTTGTTTGGTAACTTCTGGTAACGTTTGTGACATTTTGTTGTAACTTTTTGGTAACGTTTGTGACATTTTTGAATGAAAACATGTGCTCATTCATGCACGGGTAGAAAAAATTCAAAATTTCTGATTAAAAAATACTTTTCACATACCGATTAACAAACGTATGACTGAATAAAATGCTCATATTGTCGAATAAAAAAGCTGATTTTTTGCTTGAAATCAAAAAAGGTTTAGTTTTCACTGGAATAAGCCAAGTGGGACCTACTTCATATGATTAGATATCTAGATGCTCCTTGCAAGCGAATGCGAAGGATGAACTGACGGCAAAGCCAGACTATTATTGTTTCAAGTAAATTTTGGACATGGACTGAAAAATCTCAAGGCAGCCACCGCGTGTGCAAGTTGTTACAAGCACATGACATCGGAATCTATGCAACGCCGTTTCCAATCGGTAATTCACAAAACTGCGACATCGCAGGCCTCTGAAAAGCTTGGTTGAGTGAATGCACACGCAATTCTGGTATGCATGGCTCTAAATTTTCATGTCTGAAATTTATTTGAAACAACAATAGCCAGTGACATTGGATCGAGGTCCATCTATTTACACTGCATAGTTTCTCATTTAGAAATAGTGACCAGTGGATTTTAACTAAACAAGAAAGTCTAACGCTTACTGGCTATCACAATCTGTCGCTTCATGAGTTAGGGGAGGAAGTATTTCACTTCCCTTGGATTTCCAAGGCATTTTTCGGCGTAAGTTGATGAACCTCACGTTTCGCATTCGTTCGCAAGGTTCATTTTGATGGAGTGCATATTATAGGTGACTACGTAAATGTGAATGGTCAAATAAACAAGGTAAGCAAATGTCCAATTATGTGAAAAAACTATTGATATTAGTTTATATAATACCCTTACCCTACTCATGCATGTACCAGTGGCGGCGCCACAGGGGGGGGGGGTAATTGAAATAAAAATATGGTAAAAAATTGAAAGGGGTAAATAAAAAGCAAAAGAAAATAGAGGACCAGAAAAAAAATGTTAATAATGTTATTTTTGTTGAAAAATTGAAAATGAAATTGTTATGAGTCATCTGTGCATTTGGGAGACAGGTTTTTTTTTGGCTTGTAGTTTTCAAAAGCTACGTTAAAAAATTAAAGGTACATCTTTCAGGCTTTATAATGTCTGACAGTTGCCCCTCCTAACAATAAACCCTGGTGCCGTGCCTGTCATGTACACATGCATCTGAATACAGTACATTCATGATGCAATAGCCAATAGTGGTTTCAATGATAATACAATACAATATTGATTTGTAAAACACCTGTAAAACACCTGATCTGGTTGTTGAAACACCCATTATGTGAAACACCCATAAGAAGCAGAAGCTCCCCATGAATGGCCGAAATTTACATTACATGACATGGCTAGTCAGATTCATCTATATGACTATCTGACAATAGCCCATGATTTCAGCCTTGGCCATGATTTCTATACATTTTGTTGTTACTATTAGGTGCAGAGGGAAGTTCAAGCGAGCCATGAAGCGCCACACCAAATCGCTGGAAGCTGCTCTAGCCAGTCTGAAGAAAACAGCCAAGGTGACAAATATTGAGGATTTGCTACCTCCAATAGTCAGGGAGAAATGTAAGTCTATCATAAATTTAGTTTTGAAATTCCTTTAATACCAACATCTGGATAAAATTGGGATATATTCATTTCTTTTTTAGATGGTACATCTTATCTTGATCTAAAAATGCATGAATATTATATGCACATCACCAGGTAATGTAGTATTGCAATGCAATCTTTGCACCATAAATTGATTATAGGTTAAAAAATGCGTATTTCATGTCGCGAGTGAAATGAAACAAAGTCAATGCACGCGCGGTAAATTTTGTTGCGTCCATTTCACAAGGCCCGTAGGGGCCGAGTGCATTGAACAGCTGTCAAACTTGACCGCAAGTGCATTTTATTGATTTTGTCTCATTTTACAAGCATAATGGAATGCAAATTTATTAATCAAATTCATACACGACAGAAAAATAATATTGTATCTTTTGTGAAAAGAAATAAGGGCTTTAAAATGACCATCAAGGTCCAAAACTTCTCAAACCTAAAATAAATCATCACCCGACAAAAAACAATGAAATATTCATAAGCACTAAACGCCCGCCACTCAAACCCAGACGCAACAAGAGCAGTGCATTGTGAAGTTTCACAGCACTCCGCGTACTTTATATTCTTGACTTCTGATTGGCTGGTGACACGCGGAGTGTATGAATTTTAGATAGGACCCGAGTGAACTGGATACCCTAGTTTAATTTGAACCCTGTGGCTGATGCCATTGCACTAGACGCAGCTAGCGGCTAGCTAGATGCTAACAGAGATGCTTAAGTGAAATTATTTGAACTTGCTGCAAATTGTGTCATACAAGACGATGTTGAGATTGTTAGAAAATTCAGCTACTGTTTTTGCTTGTCGGTTTTCGAAAACTACATTGAAAAAAAATTGGGCGTATCTTTTTGGGTTTCAAATATCTGTTGTCGGTAAAACCTAGAAAGTGCGCACTATCAAAATCAAAAGTCTGGTTACCCCACTGAAAATGACAGTTGTTATTTACTGGCAGTACTGTAATGTAAACAAAGCATTGTATGACGAAACCTTGAAGGTATCAGATTTGGCAGATCTGAAACCATTATCAAGCGTGGCATGAAGAATTTGTACATATCAAATCACTTTCAAAATCTGCTCAATATATAAAATGAAATATTTTTTCTAACAGATGGACCTGGCTTTTTGTGTTGGTTGCAGACAAGTTTTTGTCCAACCTAACCACTTTATCCATGGTGTAACAAAAATGGAGTAAGATGAGGGAAATCTGTCAAATTAAACTGCCATAGAAATATGAGGTTCAAAAAGGGGAATGAAATTATCAAATACCTATGTAGTTATAATAGTGTTTGTAATGTAATATTCTGAATTTGTTCCAAAATGTTTTGCAGTGGCTATGCCAAGATACATCCGTGTCAACCGTTTGAAGTCCACACCACAAAAAGTAGAAGATGTGTTTCAGGCAGAGGGATATGAATGTGCTCTCTCAAGAGAAGAGGCAGATGAAAGGATGGAGACAACAGACCCAGTCATAAATAGGTAGAGATAATGAAAGTTTACAAGTATGGTATTAACATATCAAATGTACGTGCCAGATACTCTCAAAGTTTTGATATAGTTGTGTATAGCATCCAAACATGGGTCTTTACAACAACACCGAAATGGGAGTAAGTTCCATATTTCAGAAGTATATGTGGAATACATATACTGATGTTTTGACAAACATTTTAATAGTAGTATTGATTCATTGTGTTGTAAGTTATGATGCTTTGTAACTTGTGATTGATAAATTGACCTAACAATGCATATTTAGAAATAACTGGCTATGTAAGTATTTACAGTAGCTTTGTCAGCATCAGGGAAATACATCCAGGTCTGATTTTATGAGCAAATATTAAAATGTACAATAATTATATTCTTCATATGGGGTTGATAATAATTTTGTAGTGGTATGAAAATAAAAAAAATCGAAAAATGCGCACTATAGCCGAAAGCGGACCTTCGTCATACGCAGCATAGTGGTATAAAAATAACTCGTGTTGAACTTTGTATGCGTCACCACAAACACCTACTGCATTTGATTCACACTCTAAATTCTACAATTGTGGCAGCTGTTGACAATAAAATGTGATGGCTCTCAGTCCCCCCTAAAGGGGGGACTTTGTAGGTGATATCAATTTTGATTTTATCATTTCATCCGTCAAAGCATTTTCTAAGCTTTATAATGACACCTTACTTGTTGAAATTGATAAAGGCAATCAAATTTTACAACAGAAAATCTGCTGGAAATTCTTATTATTTTCTTTATTTTTTGCTGTTTATTTTCACCAGTTTCTCGAGAAGTGTTCTGTAGCAAAGTCTTTTCAGGTTGAGTTATCACAAATGGCAGTATAGGTTCAACACTTAGAATAGTCATGATAAAGTTGGCTCTACTTGGGTTGCATTTTTATATTTAAACTAACTTGATCTTCATGTTTTCCATTGTATTTCTGTTAACCCTTGTCTAACCAAGCCATTTTTTGTAACACGTCTAACCAGGGAGGGGGTTGTTACAACCCCCCCCTGATTTTTTAGAACAAATCCCCTATGACTTTGGTTTTGCTATCAATAGATAGGTATGGTCCTCCCCTATACAACGATACCAAGATCACAAAAATCGGCCAAGGCGTTACGTAATTATGACGTCGTAAAGCTCGAAAATCGGAAAAATCAGAATTTTGGCAAAAATGGCAACCAAAATCAGAATTTTTCTAAATAACGGAATTTCATCTGTTTTTTTGCAAATAACGGATGGAAATAGTAATTCTAACATGCCCTGCAAGTTTCGGCCTCATAGCATGCGTATATTTTTCAAAATTGCGATTTAAAATGGTCAAAAATGTCCCCGGGTTGCAACCCCCCCCCCCCCTTACACCCCAACTTTGACGGCCTACCCTAACCCTACCTTAGGTGGTACCCCCCTAGTTTTTTCATCAAAATGACCGCAAAGGATGTAAAAGAGATTACCCAAACGCCTGGGGTCGGTTGCTTTTGCGTTTTTATGCTGCGGGGGGAAAAACCTTGGGGGGGGGGGGGTTGCAACAACAACAACCCCCCCTGGTTAGACCAGGGTTAAGCTTGAATTGGAAGTGTTCTCCCATTAGTATGTTTAAATTGTTTTTACAAAACCAATAAAATGTTGTTGTTTTCACAGTACACAGTGTCACCATCATATCAAGAATTTACAGCCTAAGCAGTTCATGGCAGATTTAGACCTCAGCGATGTCTTTGTGTTTCCACCTAAAACAGATCTTCATGACCATCGGTTGTTTAATACTCGGGAGATTTTACTTCAGGATAAGGTGAGTTTGAATCCATTTGCCTTTTACAAAAAACTGTGAAACCTTAAATTTTGGACTTCAAAACACAAATTGTTACAACTTGTTTAAAATCTGGTGAAAATCTGCCTCAAATAAACACCTCTTTGGAAAAATGCAAGTTCTATAACATGTCCAGAGTTTATGTATAGGTGGATCCAAAGTTGAGTAGCTTGAATTTCTTCTGGACCAAGAATTGGCAGCTAAATTTCTTGCGAAAATCTGTACTCCTTGAACAGATTCATCGGGATTGGTGGTATAATAATTGAAAGAATTCATTGGTACTAATCCTGAAAAATGAACTAGTTACAATGAATTCTTTCAATTATTGGAAATCTGTACTAGAACTCAGGAAGCTTATCTTAGCTGTGATGGTTTAACTGTGACTTGATCAAGATTTATTGCCCTGAGAGGTTTGCTACAGGACCTGAAATGATGCGTAGAGTGGAATTTACCAAATCAGGGACTGATTTCACTAACATTAAGCAATGATTGCTAACCCCCATTATGATTGCAAACTGCAAAAATGATCGCTAAATAATTAAAAATACCCGCTATTTAGCAAAATTTTTTGGAGTTTGGGACGCTAAACGTTTTTGAAATCGGCCCAAGCATGTGACAAGAATCTTGGTTATTTTGAAAGCTTTGTGAAATTACAAATACACTATAAATCACTTAACCTTTTATTTGATTATAAACCTCCAGCTTAACAGCTCGAACGTATTTTGCATTTTGATGTTTTCATTTGATTAAACTGTTCTCTTGTATACTTCCTTTTGTAGGCCAGTTGTGTTCCTGCTACTGTACTAGCCCCGCCTCCAGGGAGTCATGTGATCGATGCTTGTGCTGCCCCTGGTAACAAGACCACTCATCTTGCATCCATCATGGAGAATAAAGGGTGTGTATTTCTTTTAATAACAAAGCTTTTCACTTTGTGTACTTGTGTTCACATATCATGCAGGGCCCGAACCGATTATAGAGTGTGGACATGTCAGGAAATTGGCCCATCATAATTGCAATGTTTTTCCAAGTTAATAAGTCAGTCACATTGCAAGTATCTTCCTCTTACCAGGCCACATAACCTTGTAATGAGGCTTACAATGTGTTAATGGCATCATACTGGACTCTAATTCAATGGATACTACCAAAGACTATGTGACATTGGCCAAAGACCACACAGTGTCTTTGCAGAGTATGTTGGTGTTTGTGAGCCGTAGAGGTACTAAAAGCATGCTGCAATACTTAAACTCCGAAGATTGAACTTGGTCACCATGTATTATGTTATGTTCTTAAATCGGTGAGCAACTGAAGGATCCTAAATTTGTATGAAATATCATGTATTTCTGAATAAATATGATATCATGTATTTTTGCTTGATGCAATTCAAGTTAAATTTCTTTAATATTTTGCGATGGCACGCTACAGTTTGTTTTAACAAAGTGTGCAGTTTGGTAAGATTTTGGACAGCACTGCAGTTGCAGCATACTGTGAACTAACATTTAGATTATATTTTCCTTGTATTGTGTTTAGTCTCTTGTGATATTAATATGCTTGCATTTCATTTTTCTGCAGGCAAATCTTTGCATTTGACAGCTCAAAAGCACGATATCATACCCTCAAAGATCTAGTTCCTAAAGCGGGCGTCACCATCGCCAGCTTGCGCAACGAAGACTTCTTACAAACCGACCCCTATGATGATGAGTTTGCATCAGTCGAATACATCCTAGTAGACCCGTCTTGCAGCGGCACAGGTATGGTTGGACGCAAGGACTACTTGACGGACAGCGAAGGGCCCACTAAAGACAGACTGGAACGATTGTCTGCAGTGCAGTTGAAATTGCTCAATCACGCATTGTCGTTTCCAAAAGCAAAGCGTGTTGTGTATTCCACCTGTTCCGTTCAAGCTGAAGAGAATGAAGAAGTTGTGAAGAAAGCTCTTGACGAGAACCCAGCGTTTGAGTTGAAGAGGGTGCTGCCACCATGGGGACAGACTGCAGGTGTGAATACCGTCGGTGTGAAGGATCCTGAGATTGGTCGCATCAACTCGTTATGTTTACATGCCCTGACAAATGAACACCTGACTAATGGATTCTTTGTTGCCTTATTTGAAAAATCAACTGCCAAGTTTGATATTATGGCTCAGAAAGGGATGAAGAGACAATTTGATGATGATAATGATGAAGAGTGGGAAAGTGATAATCAAGTGCCTCAGAAAAAGAGCAAGAAAAAGAAAAAGAAGGATCATATGCTCCACATTGAATCTTCTGATCAGAATGAAAACCATGTTATGACAAGTGAAGAAATTGACTCTGACAAATTATCAAAATCTAGCAAGAAAAAGAAAAAGAAGCTTTCCCTTGAAGATGTTTCTGCAAATGATTCTACCATCCAAGATGATAGTCAACAAGAATTTCAAGACAGTGAACAAATTGAGTCTGATCAGTTGTCAAAGTCTGGCAAAAAGAAGAAAAAGAAGAAGCAGAAGATGGCAGAAGAAATAGGGAATATTGATCAAGAACCAAACTTTGAGGAAACTGATGAGGTTGTTACTGACACCATTCCAGAAACACAGAGCCCTAAAAAGAAGAAAAAGAAGAAGGGTAAAAAGAGTATAGGGGATGCGATGTAAAGTGATCAGTATAAGTTGAGGTTGGTGTCAGTCCATCATTTTTAGAAAGGTTTTTTACCAATTTGAGATCAAATCCATATGAAAGAACAAATTTCTAGAAGCAGAATTAAACGCTGAACACAATGGTGATGCTAATTTTTTAACCAAAACCTACAGGGTCAAGATATTCATTTTTGGTGCCTACATTTCTGGAAAGCCTAACTAAAATATGGTTTATTTCTTTTTAAAAATGTAGAAACCAATGTCCAGGGTGAAGTTTTCTTAAATTTTTGATTCAAAAGTGGATATTTTTGCCCTTTTTTTTGGCAAAATTGGGCACCTGTGACTTAATTTTGGCAATATTTCCAAAAATAAGAAACAAATCAAAAATTTGACAAAACCAACACTTGACATTGGTTTTTATATTTTAAAAACAATTTATTTCCAAATTTTGCTTCAACAAATTTTAGTTAGGCTTTCCGAATATTTTGGCACCAAAAATACATATTTAGGCCCTGAAGCTAAAATTGTAGACTTATGTTCAATTTCAGCATCACCATCGTGTTCCACATGCCACTCTGCTTTTAGAAATGTATACTTTCATATGAATTTAATTATTTTTCCTGAGTTACAAATAAAAAACTTTTCCAAAAATGATGGGTTAACACTGAGATATTGATGAATTCATCGTCGTATATTTCTACACCCCATGCCTGCCATTAGTAGGGCCACCCCCGTGATGCACAAATTTCATAACAAATTCTACCATTGTTTAAACTAAATGATTTTTTTTTTAATTTGTGTTAATTGGACACCAGCTTGGCCCCCAGTATTGGTTGACTTGGAGGTTTAGGAATGTGTGCTATCCCTTTATTTTAACTAATTATGTGAGTGCAAGAAAGTCTAATTGGGTGCCATATGTTATACTTAACACCTTGTCACTAGAATGCAAAAAATCCCTCAAAATTTCTCTCCCATGTCAGTGGCTCTTGAAATTGTTCTTCAGGTCTTCAGGTAACAGTCACCTGAAGAACCAGCTCTTGAAATGGTTCTTCAGGTAACAGTCACCTGAAGAACCTTTTCAAGAGCCACTAGCCCAAAAATGGACTTTCTACAGTGTGACATTCAATTTATGTAAAATGGCAGCTATTCCAGAGACAACTTTCTTGTACTCGCATATATAACGAACTGTTCTATGATATTCAACTGTAAAGCTGAATTCATACTTAAAATGCAATGCATTGCGTTTCCAATAATTTTCACCACAAACGGCAACACAAATGAATTCACACTCAAAACGCAAATGGACTGCGGCAGCCGACGACATGAAAATGCAATGGAAAGTCCAGTTGGTGTTGCGTTTTGATATCGATTGATTGGAACTGCTCAAAACTCATATCTACACATGCTCAGGTGTGTTTGCGTCGAGTCTGAATTCAGCTTGATACTTTCCATATTGACTGTAAGTTTTGGAGGAACCCTTTTCTGTCTTCAGTAGGTCGTAGTTGATGGATGGTGATATAACTGATCGTCTATATTATAGACATTGATGACATCCTACTACATAGGTTTTACTACATTTTTGTAGGCATCATCATGTTAAGTTTACAACCCATTCTATTCAAAGTGGGATTGAATTATTTCTTCAAATTGTTTACATTACCTTTTGCACTTCCGTAGGAATAATTTCTACACTACAGCTGAGAATTGGTACATGAGGCATGAGGGTGCTCTATTACAACAGGTTGTGACTTTTACAGTACTCAAAATTTGGAAAATTAACATGCTAATGTCAAATGTAAAATATGTGTTTGATGTCTTCCACTATATCTGAACAAATGATTTTTGGAAGTTATCTCATTACCAGACAAAGGCTTTAGTTTACAAATAGTTTACAAATTGTAATTTACAAAAGAATTATTGAAATAAATCTTACTGCATAAAAAGAGGCCTGTCAATCAAAGTATTCATATTCATATTTATTGTTTCCATAAAAACGATACAGTAAAACACATCAAAACAAATATAA